>JAWKAU010000518.1:0-63000 GCA_033398695.1 Orobanche coerulescens | reverse complement strand
CCAGTAGGTATGCTTAATGTCAATGGTTTCTTTGATGGTTTACTGTCTTTCATCGACTACTCTGCTGAAAAGGGTTTTATTTCAGAGCGTGCTAAACGAATCATAGTCGTTGCAACAACACCAGAAGAACTAATCAAAAAACTCAATGAATTTGTTCCTCAACTAGATCCAGCTCTAGCTAAAATTGTCTGGATGGAAGATTTTACCGTAAGAAAACGAAAAGTGGATTCATTCCTCTCCCTTTGATAACCCATATCGGACCTCTTGTATTTTTACTTTCTGTCGTGTGTAATAATCGTGGTAAATGGTGGCAGCTTAAGGAGTTTCTTCTTGATCTCTTGACGCGCATCTATTCGCGATTTATGTATTGTTATTTTATTACTGTAATTTTTATTGTGTGTTTTTTATAATAGCATTGATGGCAGCGTAAGGCGACTCTTCAAACTTTCTTGATGCGCATCTTAAAAATTGTGTTATACTTCCGAGTATATTTTATTTTCTTTTGTTGTGTGCCCCGTATATTTATTCTCTTGCAGATTCTAAAAGGCGTTAGCTCAAACATCAACTTTCTTAACAGGGAGTATTCTGCTTTTTCTACATTGCTTTTTATTTTATTTTATTCTTAAAAACTGAGGACAGTTTTATTTTCAAGTTTGGGGGTGGTTTGTTTTATTATTTTGGTGTGTTGTAATTTTGGTGTATTTTGATTGATTTGGTTATTTGCCTTAATTTTTTTTATTATATATATATATATATATTTATAGTATTTTGATTTATGAGATTTCTAGATCTGGCCATAACACCAATAAATTAGCTATATACAAGCTTCTAAAATCGTTTTAACCGGTAAAAAAATTGTATATTCCAAAATTTTTTGAGCCTTAATCTCTTTCCAAGCCTTGTAATTATCATATAAAATCGAGTCATTCGTTACCTTGAGAAAAGAAGAATCAATCGGTTGATGAAAAATAGAACTGAAATTTACTTAATTTGTGGAGTTTTTGATTTTTCATGCTTAAACTAAGAAATGATTTTCTGCAAAAATTCTATTCCCTAAAAAAAAAAAAGGAGTCATTGGTGAAAAGAGCTACATGTTAGCAAATAACGGTGTGAAAGCTATCACCAAAAAAAAAATGACGAAAAAGAGAAGTGTTGAGCAGCAACAGCTGCCTAATTTTGGAGGTCTTAAGTTCTGCGAAAAATAAAGGACTAACCATTGTTGGTGCGTAGCTGCCGTCTCAGAAAAATTGGTGAAAAGAGCTACATGTTAGCAAATAACGGTGTGAAAGCTATCACCTTTTTAAAAAAAAAAGAGATAGAAATTGTGTTAGTGAAAAGAGCTACACATTAGCAAATAACGGTGTGAAAGCTATCACTAAGGGATGTAGTTTATGAGCAGATTTGAATTAATTAGCGGCTGAATTTCAATACACTCAATTTCGTGAAAAATCACAATATTTGATGACGCCAATGAAATTCTTCTTCATATTGAGTCGAAAAATAAACGAGTGATCGAGAGCAACTATTAAAGGGAGTCGTGTGTATCACGAATGGGAAAGAAATAATCAACCTTTTGGGGGGAAAACCTTGAATTTGGAATTACAAAATAAAAACCGTGTTTTAACTTAAAAAACATTAGTAGATTTATTTTGAATCTTGATTCATTTCTATCTACTGTATAAAGCTGGTTGTTGTGTATTAATGACATTTTGATCTCCTTTTCTCTTTTTATATTTTAATTTATGTGTGTATTAATTTTTCTTATTTTTATTTTTGGAGCATGAATAATAAAGAGTCTTGCTCGGGACTAGCAAGAATTCAAGTTTGGGGGTGTGATAAGTGTCAGTTTTGTACACTTATCCATGGTTTGTATCGATAAAATTCTCCCATAATTGAGCTAGTCTACTCGTTTTTTGCTTTTAATTAATTAGTTTTAATCATTTTATTTTTATCGGATGATGATCAGATTAAATAATTGATTTACTCAAGAAATAACATGTTTATTAAATATTATCTTTGTTTAATTTTGATATATTCATGTTGTAGGGCTTTTTGAGACGAATTCGGCAATCTTTCCGGATTCAAAATCAGAGTTATATATCAAAAGTTATCATCCGAAGAAGATTTGGGGCAAAAACGCAAAGTCTGAGAAATTCTGGGCTGAAAACGTAACTTTCAAAGCAACCAGTGAACAAATTTACGAAGCCAAGTTACGGCCGTAACTACATAATGTTACGGCCATAAGTCATCCAAGTTACGGCCGTAACTCTTGACAGATTGTTATGATTTGTCTAATTTTTTATACTTTTTGTGTATTATTGAGGGGATGGCTGGCATTGATCCGATCTATTGTAATAATGCTGGAGTTTTGGAGCTATTAGATGACTTTAGGTGTATAAATAGACCCCTTAGATCCTTCATCATTCATCATTCATCTTATAATTTTCCATTTTTTGTAAACTTTTCTTTTTGTGTGAAGAACACACTTGTGTTCTTGAGTGATTTTTGTAAGTGTGGTATAGCATATGTTGTTCAGAGAGTTTATTGCTTCTATCTCCTTTATCTACTAAGGGAGTTAGGATCAATTCTTTCTCTTGATTCAACTCATAATGACCACACAAGCTTGTAATATGTATATTAAACCCTTCATGGGCTAAGTTACCTTTAGTTGGGATTATAAACAAGGTTAGTCATGTTATTTATGTTTGTATAAAAGATCTATTGTGAGTTACTTATTATTGTATGTGATTTTCATTGTTTTAACAATCTTTATTTATTTGGCCAATAAATGACAATATTTATGGTCTTCATATGTTTCGAAAGAAAATATGTTTGATTAGATCAAATGATCTTCACTCTAAGTTGTTCTAGGGGATAGAAATATACCTCTAGACCTTAGATGATTCTTTGAGTTATTTTCATAAATCCTAATGCTATGTATTGAAGCCAATCAACATAGACATATAGTGGATTGATTCAATATGTAAGGGGCGTTTTATAGTTCGAAAGAGAAACCGTCTTTTTAAGGATAATCGAATCTACACAACATAATAAGTAAATTCATCTTATGATCTCCTATACATCTTCTATAACTAATGACGAACTAAGTTTGTAATCCCAACTATTTCATTTTATCGTTAATCAATCTATTATTATTGCAATCTTTTTATTTCCTTAAAATATTAGAACTAGTATTGCATTTTCTTTGCAATTATTAAACCAAACTCTTTAATTATGTGTTTCACTCATCTTAGTATCTATAAAAATAGACTAATATTGTATAATTCAAATTATAACCAAACTTCCTCGTGGGATCGATAAACCGGACTCAAAAAGTCCACTTTACTACTTGATACGATATCGTGCACTTGCGATAGTTACACTAAGAACGTGTCAAGTACCAATCCAAGATGCTTCCCAACTTCAACAACTAAGTATAGATGATAAAATGAGGTTTATGTGGTGGGAGAAGCTCTCTAGTCTAGCAGGAATCGAACAAGGGGTGAAAGACAACGAGGTGAAATGAAATGGGGTGCTATCCCATTTATAATGTTATGATCTTTACGTACGTTAACAGCAAGGCCTTACGTACGTTATCGTCTTAGCGTACGTTATTTGCCATCCTTAGCGTATGTTAACGTCCGGTAGTAGCTCACTGCCTCGTTTCTGGTCTTCTCTTACGTACGATATCCAAAACTTTTACGTACGTAATCGTATGAACATAGCGCACGTTATCACCCATATCTAACGTACGTTAAGCCTCGTTGAACTGCTTTATTAAAAAGCTGTCCAGGTTCATGCGGCGATAATCCGACATATCTTCCCCTGGCTCCACATGCCGACCTTATCTGATCTGCCTTTGACTGCTGCTTACGTACGCTACGCTTCGACTATAACGTACGTTAGCTGCAGCTCTTAACGTACGTTATGCTCAACAGCTAGCGTACGTTGTGACATGCAGATGCATACATTAATGCATTGGAAACTCAAGAACGAAGGAGTACGAATACAGGAAAAATCACACTACGATTATTGATACCACAAAGTCGAATATTACAAGGTTCAAATACAGATGGAGATACTCAACAATTATTCGGGTATTACATCATGTATCCATAACACAAATTTTCATGTACTTCCAAATCTCGCTCAACTATATATAATTCAATTCATGAGTGGTCTTATAAAAAATATAATCATTGTAAGCAATTTTGATTACAAAAGTCGTGCTTCATATCTCATGTTTGCATGAGTAATGCTTAAAATTATTGGTAACTCTTCAAGAGTTCCAATCATCATAATCATATAATCTATGAATATTAATCAATATTCAACAAACTTTGTTCAATATGCTATTTTGAACTGCAGGTCAAATAACAAAGTATTGACATTAATGTAAATCATATTATATTGTTTTGTCCATCTTGACCAAATATTTTATTTCCGACATTAATCAACTTAGATCATTATGATCTTTATTTATATAAAGTGCTATGGTTAAATCTATTGATATAGGCTCCGCATTCCATTGTAACAAAATTCGTAGAACGTTCTATAATTTAATTCTCTTCAAGAGAGACGTCTTCAGGACGTTGAATTCTGTCACCAATGTTTCCTTTTGATCTGTGGATATATATAATATATTTTTCACCATTTAGGTGGGCTAGCCTGAAACTCAATTGTAGCACTTGCATGTGTCTTCCAAGACATCAATTTCCAGCTGGATTTATAAACTCTTCTGGAGTATATACATATAATTGATTGCAGTTTCTGCAAAATCGATAAGTATTTGAACTTCAAGTTCATAATTTTTCAAATAATTTTCTTGATCGGTTGATACTTTCATCCCCCTAATGTCGGAAATGATACTGTCTTATAATATCAATCTTATTCATATCACCCATCAATACCTCAGGTATTGTCATAAAGAGGACCATACCCGACATATTTTAATATTTATTTGGAGCCTTAAAGGTGGATATGCACACTGAATTACTTGTCGGAATTCAAAATAATGCACTTTTATCGCTATCAATTCATAAATTACTCAAATATGTAAATTTTAAGTTTACTGTGTTGATGATTCGAATTCAAAATAAGAATAAAGTCAACTATGTCAACCTCGAATCCGTTCTTGAATGAGTTTGTGACATAATCAATCTTTATTTTATTGGATTTTTAATTCGATAATCTACTTCAAGAGATATCAATATTATTCTATCTTTAAATATTAAAAGATAGTAGTAGTTCCTCCTTCAGGGAGAAATATCTTTCAAGAGTATTTATTTTTCTCAACTGCATATTTAAACTTATCAGTGATACAGGTATCATCATCAATATTATATGTAACAACTATCGTTATTACTCTTCTTCCAGAAGAACATGCAATAATTACTATGCAATTAATCCAACATCTATATGATGTTGATGAAAACTGGTCAACTCAAAATAATATAATTTTAAGTGTATAAATGTACTTCATGACATTTACTAGTAATCTGAGATATTTATCATACAATGTGTGTGAATTTGTATTAATATATCTTCATGATATATATCATAAATAAACATGTAGTTAAATAATATATAAACATGATATAAATAGAATTTAACATCAAATACGTAATTTTAAACATGTAAATATTGAAAGTATTGGGATTAGTACGTCATTAACATTGATAATTTCTCTAATACCAATTTCTTTTCTTCAGAAATTATATATGTCATTTGTCTCACTTGTTATCTCGAAATCATACACATTTCAAGCGATAGTTTAGAAATCCATAAATTTATCGATACTTAGAAGATAATGGTGCGTAATCTTCAACCCCGCGGGAGGAATTTAGTGGTTCTTCAGGAACTGTCAATAAATTTGGCACTACCCTTTTTTTCATACGGAAAGTATCATTTATATCTAAAGATATTATGCATATTTGTACTTTGATGAGACAATCAATCATGACCACTATTTAATCCCAAGAACTTGACATTCGGTTCATAAAAAGAAGAAATAAGATAAGCCAAGAATTTGAATAATGCAAATATCTTCAGGATATTTGACATTTTTATCACAAATTATATAGCAACGATCAATTTAAATCATACTTCAGGTATGCAATCATATCTCATATTTATAAAAACTCATAATATATCATAAGGGATAATAAAATATTAAAACACGCAATATATAAGATTAGATATTGACATATAATCTTAAGATTACCATTTTCGTGTCCTTATCATTAACAATTGATAATATCCACTCCATGGGATAAAAATTTATCAGTAATTATCACCTGCAAGGATAAACTCTAAATTTTATCTATTTCGGCAGATAAAATTTGAGCCATGTATATTGAAGTTTATAATTTAATATTATTCACTTCCGGGAACAACTATCAGTACATATGATAGGAATATTCGACTACTCACTAATCTTGCTACCATTGGAGCATAATTAGATTATGATTGTGGAGTATATCATATCTTATACAATCTCGATAGAAATATTCTCAAATCATATTAATACTTTTTATTTGAGATATAAGTTATATCTTCCTTCAGGAATAATATCGTGCTACATCAAGAGCATAATGATTTAATTATGCTATTATATTTATAAGTGACAAATAAATATTCTTCGGGAATATTGTATTATCACATAATTCATGTATAAATAAGAATTATTCATTTGGAATAGTAATATTCTTCAAGAATATTACAATTAATTGTGCTACTTCGGGAGCAATAATTTTAAGATTCGTAACTGAATATACGAAGGGAAATAAAATAGTACGAGAATTAAGCAAGGCTCGGAATAACTAAATTAAAATAATTGCTTCTTCAAGAGCACTTACAATATTCATCAGGATTATTATTTTGTGTTTTTCATTAAGAATTTGCACAAATTATTAGATCTCATAGTGTTCTTCATGAACACATCATATTCAACTAGAATATGATGAGACAACGTTGTGCTTCTTCAAAAACTACAACAAATCTTTTATCTTAATAATTTTCTCGATTATTAAGTATTGTTGAATCATGTTTCGTCTGGAAACAAAGAGGAGTATGATTTGATAATAAATTTTGAGTTCATCGTATATATTATTTATATATGATGCACACAAAAATATAAAATTTAATAACTAAATAATATATATTTTTCCTCGAAATCATTATATGCAAGAAAGTTTTTGAAGGAGTAAATAGAATTAATACTTTTCACCAATGTAAAAAAAAACTATTTCTGCTCGGACTTTTTCTTATGTATGCAATAGGTTTTAGAATCCGATCTACATCGTTGAATTTGTAGATCTGTTTATCAGGAAGACACTGTAAAGATTTCATGCTGATCCGACGGTTAACAAAGCAAAAATCGCGATTTTAGCGCGGTCTCGCAGTCCAGAAAATCTGCTCGCATTTTTTTTTTGTTTTTCGATTTCGAAAATCGGAGAGAAATAAAAAATTTACTGGTAGAGTATCATGCTGATAATGTGTTATAAATATTGAGAGAAAGAGGAAAATATGAGAGAAGATGGGAGAAACTTATGAAATTATGTGTATATCGTTATGAAGACCATATACCTCTATTTATAGGTACACATCTAGGGTTTCATGGGCATATTAGTCATTCACTAAATACATGATCTATTTACAACACTACCTACATGATATATATATATATATATACATATATATTTAGGATCATGTGAGAATGGTTTTTATGTTGTGAATTGAGAATAAATCTAAATCATTGATCTGTGTGTGATGTACGGTCCAGATTGGCTTATGCATGCAATATATGCATTTCGTGCATCAAACCTGAAATGCATAAAAACTCTGCATTATATGCATCAAAATATCGATGCACTAGAATATTACATTCTATGCTTACATTTTTGTGAGAATACATCTAGGTCATCCATTTAATCAAGATCTATGGATAAAATTCATTCTTATTTCTTAACTTAAGTATCATTCTCACCAGAACCCACCCCCATACATATATACACACTTAAACCGCCACACAAAAGAAACAAAAAAAGAAAAAGAAAAAAAAAGATAAAAAGAGAAGAGTCGCGAATGACTTGGGGGAAAAACAAAAAAAAAAAAGAAGAGAAACGAAGAAGAAAGAAGAACAGGAGAGAAGAGAGCCGAGAAGGATTCCACCATGAAGGAAGTTTTCCGGTAAAACTTCACAATCTATATACCGTTTTGATCGTTTAAAAGAGTAGGTCACATACATCCGTCGAGTTTTCCAAACTGAGTTCGGAATAGCTGGAACGGGGCCAAAATTGACGCTCGACGTCGGGTCCCCATACGGCCATTCGGGCTGCTGAAAATCGAAACTCTTTATACCGTTAGGAAGCCCTTCTGACGAGCATCATTTTTATAGTTTTAGTTGTTGGTTTTGGTTGAGTATTATGGTACGTGTGTGTGTGCGCGTTGTGTGTATGTTGTGTGTGTGCGTGTGTATGTGTGAACCGTGCGTGTGTGTGTGAACCGTGCGTGTGTGTGTGTGTGTTTGTTTGGGCTGGTGTGTGTGTGTGTCCGTATGTGTATTGTGTGTGTGTATGTTCAGGTGTGTGGGTTGTGTTCGGGGCGTGCCGACTTAGGCGAGTGAAGTGTTTTTACATATAAAAATAATGTTAATCCATAACAAATAAATTTTCAGTGAAGTTATGATTGGCGGGGATGTTAAAACGACGATCATAGTCATATAAAGTTTTGGGAGGAAAACATAAATTTTGAAAGCCTAGTGCTATGCCATTTGGGAATTAGAAATAAAGTTGGACTTGATTGAAGTTTTTTAAATCTTCAGTTCGACCCTAAAACTATATTTTTTGGTACTTACAATTTGACCTCAAATCACGTGCTTAATTATTCTAGATTTGACCCCTAAACTTTTAAAGAGAATTTTAAAATTTATATTTTGACCCAATACTTTGATATTTTCTTTAAAAAGTGTATAATCTTCTTGGTTTCAATCCAAAATGGGCCAAACGACTTCCAAATGGCTCCTAATTTGAAACACAACCTTCTTATACCCCGATAACGGGCGGGATGTATCTGTAACTACGTCTCACCCCAAAATCAGCTAAATTAGAGAGTAGAGTTCCAATAGTTATATAAATCCTAACACGATAATCATATAATATTATCCGTTTTAGGTCGGAGATTTGGCTAATCGCCCAATCCACTTTCTTGTCAATCGAACTTTTCCATTCGCTGGGATGCCACGCAAGTACTTTGATTATGTTTGATGTACTTCGTGTGAATGAATATATGGAAACTGTGATTTCTGTGTAATGTGGTAATTTCGGAAAATGTGATTTTAGAAAGTGGTAATTTCAGAAAGTGTGACATGTGGTCACTGAGTGTGTGTGAGCCAAGTAAAACCAACGAGGGTCCCCTGGGGTCCGCTAGACTACGATTTCTACGGATTACTTGGTTAGACTATACAACTAGAGAGGACCTGACGAGGACTTCTGGGGTGCGTATCTCGCGAGAGGTACGGGGCCAGTATAGCTCTGGAGGTTGTTTTGTGATGATGGTTACACTATATTCCGGAATATGAGTGATGATGCTATGGTTTTGTTGTTTTATTCATATGTAGTGCATATTCATGAATCATTGTACTTGCACTGGCTGTTTCGTGACCCCTTCGGGGGTGGATATCTTTTTGTGTATTCAGGTATAAGTTTTAATGGCGAACCGGCACAGTAGGGGCACGAGGATGACGAGCAGCAGTGATATTCTGTTGAGTTGTCGATGTCGTTTTAATTGTCTTGGTATTGTTTTGTGTACGTGTTTGCGAGTACTGTTTTATTGATGTTACGCTCGTGTGTGGGCTTGGGTACTATCTTGAAATTTGTTATTTATATGTTGACTTGGTTCTGACCGTAGTCATGGCTAACCTTGCCGGTCATGATATCGCGGTTGTGTTGTGTCGTCAACCTTGCCAGTTGACGTTTGTTGCTTTGATTTTACATTCGACATGATTGGTCGTTGTGTGTGTGAAGGAATGTTAAGCAGGTTTTTCCTTGTGGATTCCCGAAATAGATCCACGGCGCTGTAACAGCCCCGACCCGGGACGGGGTGTTACAAAAAGTGGTATCGGAGCCTAGGTTCCTGAATACCTGGGTTGTCGGTTAATGGGTCTGTTATGTCCTGTCGTGTTATCAGCTATTGTTTGTGTTGAGAAAGATCATTGGTTGCCATCATCTCATGCAACCCGCGCTGTAAGTCTCTCTAATCCTTAATCTCTTTTCTAGACCCGTTTTAGTCTCTTTTCTAAACATGTCTGGACTTTGTATTGAGATAAGAGGCCTTTTGTGGACTGTATTTCATTGGAATCGTGCCCATTGATTTCATCCTGATCCTATTTGGGTTCCGCGAGAAACTAGGGTAATCTGTTTATACTTTGACCTCATTCGAACTGTGTTCATTAATCGAATCCAATACTACGAGATTCTACTCATTGGACTGGAGATTCCAGATCTCAATGAGATAAGACAAAATTCCTCGAGATAGCGAAGTCCCTACGGGTTGAAATACTCAATGGTACTAAGTTCGTATATTTTATTTGAATGAGAGTGATCTATTTCAAAATTAAATTTGAACAAAATTATGTAGCTATTGGGTCCGTGATGGTAAAATTCTCGATTGTAAGTCCCCTCATATGAGACTTGTGATTATGTTGTGCTAATTCGCTCAACCTGGATCGAGGGGCTGGAACTTGATTGTGGTATTATGATTTTAGGATATACAATGCGTATACGGTCCGGGTGAACATGGTTATGTAGTGTAGTTTGAAAAATCGGGCATATTATTGATCCCTATGTTCCATTAAGAATGGATTTTTAAGGATCAATTTTATCCGTTGCATAAACATTTAAAGTGGTGTTTCGAATTTATCACAGACTGTGGGAATCTACGATTTAATATCGCTATATCAAATGGGTATGTATTCGATGGAAAATCTTTTTATTTTCGATTAAACATTTAGTATAAGAGGGAGGATCTTAATTTTTATTTAAGTCCCAATTAAAATTTTTGAAATATTTCGAATTAAATATGACGTCTTAGAAATCTCAAAATATAAATTGTTTTGTGCACTATTCAAAAATGAAAATCGACGTGCAAAACAAAACCTCCTCTCCTAATAAAAGAAAAGTATTTACAAGTTTTGGGCGAAACGTGGCTCGCCCTCTTATTTTCAAAAGATTATTTTTCATAAAGTGTCGCTTTCTGGTATAATAAGAACACTCGGGCTTGTATGTTGATTGGTATTATATGTCTTAGTATGTCGAATGAGTACCAGGATCATATGATATCCTATGATATCTCCTCAGTGGTTGAACCTACGAACGAGGCGAAGAGGCAGAAGATGTCTGGAAGATTATCGGTCGGCAAAGGAACTGAGGTTCCCAAACCCCCACGTCTTTCGAATGCATCGTCTTCGCGTTCGGGAGTGAACACGCTGGGAATCCGAAGCCGGCATCATTGACTTCCAGTAACGCGGGGAGGTGCTTCAACTGTAACGTTCAGGGGCATGATCGTGCAAATACTGAGAGATTGTCTCCGCAATGACATGGAGCGCCACCCTATTTACGAACAAGGCAGATGACTAGAGGGCGTCCCGTACACCAAACGTTGGCAAGTGATGATTTTGTAATATGTCCTAATCGTTGGGGTTCCCGACAACCGTGACCTTGATTCTTTCCATATCATTGCTTTACGTTTCCAACTCTGGTTGTTCTAAGTTTCGAGGTCGAAACTCCCTCTTAATAATCTCTGTGTTGGGTGACCTTTTATTGTTGATGACTCATTTGTGATCCTCTCGACAATCTTAAAACCACATCGTTCTGCTCAATTCACCGTCATCCGAATGAATTTCAAAACCGTTTTATCGAAATCCGTGGATTATTGTGATCTTTCCGCATTTGAGGTTGATCCTTGCAATTCTTATTTGAAAACATCGTTAAAATTGTTTATACTAGTGCAATTAACATTTTCTGATGAGTCGTGGGCTTGAATGTTGTTACTCTAGCTCGAAACATTGTTTCAGGACTTTTGAGCCATTTTGTAATTTTCCTAACTCCGGAAGAATTCGGTTTTGAACTCATACTCCTCCACTTCGATTCCTCGTGCTCCTAGTACGTTATTTCCTCGAATCATATACTAGATACTTGTTTAGTCAATTCATTGCATTTCGAGGATTATCTCGTTCATTGCTGAGCCAAGTAGTTATTTTTCCTTGTTGGTTTCGCTGCTCCTTGTCCTAAGTTCCGGGATAAAACTTATTTTAAAGAGGGGTGAAATGTAATAATCCTATTTTTTCCTGCCAGTCCTTTTTCTTTTGAGTTATTTTCATTTCTTTCGGTTCGTCGGTCTCGATGATCAACATCTAAGAGATTGTAACACCCCAATTCTCTTACAGATAATTACACACCGTAGGACCCACTAGGGCCTACCAGGCTGACATCACAAATACACACAATAACTCAATAATACGAAAACGTAACTAAAAATAAAGTGGGGCTGTGGACTCGGCCAAAATGTGCAAGTTCAGTACAATTTAAAATATAATCCAAGGACATCACCCGACGAACAACATCATACTCCAGTACATTACTAAAAGTGAAACGAATGCATACACATTCCAAAATACTGACTCGAGCTATTTTACATCTTGGCTGCCCATCAACTCCGTATGGACCACGTGTAGGCTCCTGATTCTCGATACCACCTGAAACGCATAAACATTCCACCCCAACGAGGGGTTAGCAACAACATCTAGTGCAAGTACAATATTACAATATTTTAATACACAGGCATTTCCAAAAATCATTTATAAAACATTTCATAGTCATGATATTCCGGAATATCCATCATCATTCATCAATCAAAAACATCACTCAAGGTAATTCTCACGCAAGACCACTCGGCCAAGTCCCTGTGGGGCCCATCGAGCCAATCCCCAGGTGAGAATACCTCCCCTCGAAGGTAACCCTCGCGCAAGACCACACGGCCAAGTCCCTGTGTGCCTCGTCGAGCAACCCCAGGTGAGAGTACCCCGAGAACATCCTTACAACACTCCAACATCACAATTTCATTACCGAAATGCATGCCATATTATAAAGCAATAAAGTACTTGCCTTGGTTCCTAAAATACGAAGTGTACGACGAACGAAAAAGGCTTCGGTCCGAATTATCTCTAAATTCTGATCCTAACAACAATAGAGACTCAATCAACTACAATCCCACTGAAAAACCACGAATCATACGAAGTTCTACCCTTAGGGACAATATACCGAACACTATGAAGGCATAAGGGTTAAACTTGATTAACGAAGGGAAAAACTCGGAATTAATCCACAAAACTTCTAGGAAAACCTAAAACCATGATTACACAACTATAATCCACCATCAATCGAATCAAAAACGAAAAGGAAAATGAATTATAGCCAAGAACCCTAACATTAGGTATAATGTCAAAATACCTCAATTCGACGATGAAATGGTGGAAGGAAGATGGTTGATTCGTGCTATAATATCCAATTCCGAGTTATAAGATGAGAGGAAAAGGAGGAAATGGGGTTAAAACACTCGTCTGTCCTATATATACTGGACGGAACACGCCGTAACAAACGGCCCAACTAGCGCCGTGTTCATCGCCGTATTGTAGCGGCCCCTGTACGACACGGCGCACAGACATGGCGCAAAGTGCCGTGGGTCTTGCACCATGTTGCGAGACAGTGCGCGCACCTGTGCGATACGGCGCACAGACAAGGCGCAAAGTGTCGCAGGTCTTGCGCCGTTTTGCACAGGTCATCCCATACAGCCTCTGGTCACATGACGACGCTACCACAACTGGGAAAGACGATAAAACTACAACACGACATGCCGACCCAACGTTCCGAGAATACACAAGCAACGAAAAATATCCAATAAATCGGAATGGTCCGAGGTGAACAACCACAAATCGAACAATAACAAATAAAATGGGAAATAAATGGTACGAGTATTACATTTCTCCTCTCTAACAAAAAATTTTGTCCCGAAACTTAAAATGTGAAAAAATCCGGATATTTCGACTTCATACTGTCTTCGGTTTCCCATGTAGCTTCCTCCGTCCCATGTCTTGACCATTGCACCTTCACCAACGGAATAACTTTGCGTATAAGTTGTTTTACTCGACGCTCCAAAATCTGAATCGGCTTCTCTTCAAACGTGACATCGGAACCCAATTCAATTTCCCCGAAATCAATGATATGGTTAGGGTCTGACATTTACTTCCTCAACTGTGAGACATGAAACACATTATGCACGTGACTTAACGACGGCGGGAGACCCAAGCGATAGGCGAGATCCCCAATTCGCTCCAAAATCTCAAAGGGTCTAATATACCTCGGGCTAAGTTTACCCTTCCGACCGAAGCGGTAAACTCCTCGAGTCGGTGAGACCTTCAGTAAAACGTGATTTTCAACCTCAAACTCCAACGGTCGGCAACGCGTGTCGGCATAGGACTTGTGTCGACTCCAAGCCGTCAATAGCCTATCACGGATCAGAGCAATCTTCTCTATCATCTCAACTACCAAATCCGGTTCAGTACCTATCAAATCAGATGCGTCATCCCAACATAAAGGCGATCTACACCTTCTTTGGTACAAGGACTCAAATGGTTTTAATAGAGGCATGCCAACTGTTGCTGTATGTGAACTCGACTAATGGCAAGTGTGACTCCCAATCATCTTTCCGGTCTAAAGCACAAGCTCTCAACATATCCTCCAGTGTTTGTATAGTCTGCTCTGACTGTCCGCCTGTCTGAGGGTGATAAGATGTACTGAGTCTCAATTCAGTCCCTAAGGCTCGATGAATAGCCTGCCAGAAATGTGATACGAACCGGCTATCTCAATCCGAAACAATACTCTTAGGTGTTCCATGAAATCTCACGATCTCCGAAATAAATACCCGTGCCAATCTCTGCGGTCCCCAAGTATCCTTAATACCCAGGAAATGAGCAGATTTGGTTAGTCGATCGACAATGACCCAAATCATGTTCATTCCGGTCTTAGTCTTAGGCATACTGGTATTGAAATCCATAGAAATATCATACCACTTTCAATCCGGAATAGGAAGTGGTCGCAATTGCCCCGTGGGTCGTTGATGCTCGATCTTGACCTGCTAACAGGTCGAACATTTCGACACAAAATCACTTACGTCCATCTTCAAATTACTACACCAGAAGTTACTCCTTACATCCTTGTACATTTTGCTTGTACCCGGATGTATGGAATAAGGCGTACTGTGAGCTTCTCTCAAAATCTTCTGTCTCAACTCAATATCGCACGGGACACACAACCTGCCACGATATCTTAAATTCCGTCATCATGAACTACAAATCCCGGAGCTTTCCCTTTCTTCACGTCCTCCATCAATTGAATTAGGGATGGGTCATCGTACTGTTTCGCCTTGATATCATCAATCAAAGACGAAGTGATTTCTAATGCACATAGCTGACCCTGCACTCTCTGAATCCAAACTTCAATATTTTGACAAATCAAATCCTGATGGATCCTGCTCTGAGGCGTAAGTACCTCCAACATCTGTAAAGTCATCGGTCTACGGCTCAACGTGTCCGCCACTACATTTGCCTTGCTTGGATGGTAAAGAATCTCAAGATCGTAATTCTTAATTAATTCCAGCCACCTACGCTGCCTCATGTTCAATTATTTCTTGTTGAAGATATACTTCAAACTCTTGTGATCCGTGTAAATCTTACACGACGACCAAAGAGATAATGCCTCCAAATTTTTAAAGCGAAAATAACTGCAGTTAGCTCCAAATCATATGTAGGGTAATTTGCTTCATATGGTTTCAAGTCGTGACGCATAAGCAAACACCCTATCCCTCTACATTAGAACACATCCAATTCCGAGATCCGAAGCATCACTATAGACAACAAAATCTTCAGTACCCTGAGGTAATGACAATACTGGACCCGAAGTTAACTGCCTCTTTAACTCATCAAAACTATTCTGTCTCTCCACACTCCATTCGAACTTCTGGGATTTCTGGATCAACTGAGTAAGTGGTCGAGCGATTTTCAAAAATCCCTCGACAAACCTACGGTACTACCCGACAAGTCCCAAGAAACTCCGTGTCTCCTTCACATTCCTAGGTGGTTCCCATTCCATAATTGCCGCTATCTTTTGGGGATCCACCCGAACTCCTTCAGCTGAAATTACGTGCCCAAGAAAATTTACTCTCTTAAGCCAAAACTCACACTTAGAAAACTTTGCGTAAAGTTTCTCTATTCTCAAGGTGTTCAACACTATATGGAGGTGTTCAGTGTGGTCTACCTCGTTCTGTGAGTAGATAATAATGTCGTCAATGAAAACGACCACAAATTTATCAAGATAATAAATGAAGACTTTATTCATCAACTGCATAAAAACGGCGGGAGCATTAGTCAACCCAAACGGCATAACCACGAACTCATAGTGACCATAACGGGTACGAAAAGCAGTCTTCGGAATGTCTGAATCTCGAATCCTAAGTTGATAATATCTCGAACGCAAGTCGATCATAGAGAAAACAGTAGCTCCCTGAAGCTGGTCAAACAAGTCATCTATACGGGGCAACAGATACTTGTTCTTGATGGTCAGCTTGTTCAACTCCCGATAATCGATGCGCAGACGGAACGAGCCATCTTTCTTCTTAACAAAGAGGACTGGTGCACCCCAAGGTGAAGCACTCAGTCGAATATACCCTTTGTCAAGAAGCTCACCCAGCTGCTTTTTCAGTTCTAACATCTCAGTAGGTGCCATACGATACGGTGCACGATAAACAGGTGTTGCACTCGACTCGAGATCAATGGAAAACTCTACATCTCTAGATGGGGGTAAACCCGGGAGATCATCTGAAAATACATCAGGATACTCTCTTACAGCTAGAATCGATGATAGATCAATTCCACCATCATCGGTACTCAGGGCATAACACCAATAACCAATACAGTCTTGGTTCAGCAATTCCATCGCCTTGACGGCTGAAATCATTCTGCCCGAACTACCCAGCTTACGACCCACGAAAGTATGCTCGACACCATCCTCAGCTAATATAGAAATGGTTCGAGTCCGATTGTTCATAATAGCGTCATGCCGAACCAACCAATCATCTCCGAGAATCACATCCTCACCCTTTAAATCTACTACAATGAGTTCTGAAGGGCAATCCCGACTCCCAATGTACACAAGACAATCCCTAACCTCTCGGTTACCAACCAAATGCTCCCCACTCGGAGTACCCACCACAAACGGTTCACAATCAATAAAACAATCAAGACCCAAACGATACACACACTTAAGTGCAATAAAAGAATGCGTAGCTCCCGAATCAAATAATATAGAAATAGGCTGAGAAAGTATCTGCGAGGTACCTGCAGCTACCGGAGCCTCTGCATCGTCCGCGCATCTCATCTGATACACCCTTGGCTGAACTGAACCCACACTCGATGCAGTCTGACGATCTGACCGACCTCGGCCTCTGCCTCGTCCAAAAGTCTGCTGCGGTTGACCACATGTAGCCCCCGGATTCACACTAGGAGTTGGCACTGAATTCTATTGCTTGTTGAGCCTGGTGGCAATCTCACAATAGGCAGCTTTGTGACCGTCTGTCCGCATAAAAAAGCAAGTCGTAGGAGATAAGGGACAATCTATGAATTGGTGATCCACTTGATTGCAATTAAAACATAGCCCTCTGCCAGATGAAAAAGGATGGCCCGGTTGTGAACTTGGAGCACTATAAACTTGATGAACTGGTTTCCCAACAGCAGAATGAGAAACCTGAGGTTTACGAAATCCACTGCCCTTGTTTCCTGAAAAACCACCAGTCGTCTTCAGTTTCTTGTTCTCGATGCCCGATACTGACGCAGAAATAACCATTTCAATGGCCAAAGCACGGTCCTAGTATTCTTTCAAAGTAGCACATCGAAAGCCCGCTATACCCTCTCGAATCTTCAGTTTCATCTGCAAATCAAAATAACGGATCTTATCCGCCTCAGTCCTCACCTGCTCACGAACGTAGCCCAGCTGCTGATTATATGAAACGATGGCTTCAGTGATAGATACATCATGTGGAGTTGCAGTAAAGAAATTTGCAATGCGTTTCTCGTTAACTGGCTAAGGACAATACTCTTCTTCCACAGCAGCTTTAAACTCGGTCTAGGTGGCCACACGATCAGTAGGCCCAACAGCTTCCCACCAGTCCGCAGCTTCCTTGTCAAGAAAGTACTGAGCAATAGGAACCCGTCTCTCCTATGGGCAAGCAATAGCATCGAAGATTTTGCCAAACTGGAACAACCAACCCTCCCAACCCAACGTATCAGACGCCCCAGTGAAACGGGGAGGCTGCATCTTCATCACTCCTTGAAACCACTTAGTAGCCCCAGCAATCTCATCTGTCGGCTGATCATGGTGTCCAGCCTCATTCAAATGAACTAATTGTGTTGCTACCTGTTGAAGTATAGAAGCTATGCCAGCATTCACATTAGGATCAGCCGACGGTTCTTGATTAACTGGAGGATCTGGCTGACCGCCAGGATTCAAAGAGTCGGTGTTTGGCACCGTTTGTAACACCCCCAGGATATCCGAGGTATATTACAGCGCCGTGAATCCCTATATGGGACCCACCAGGCTGAACAGCATCATACACAACGACTCAAAGAAACGATAAAATAACACCACGTCATAAAGACGCAAAACAGAACAATCCACCCGGTTCAACCGGTCAACATAACATCATCATCCAACACAACATAATAAGCAACAATACAATTCAAACGAACAAGAACCCCTTAAGTACTCGAGTACAACTATTAGTTCAAAACCACAAAAGACAAAAAGGTAAAAGACACTAAAACATCACTCGTGCACCATCATCACGCACGGCCATCATCCGTGTACTGGTCCAGCGCCCGCTCGTCTCGATGAACCTGACCTGAAATTCATAAAACGAATTTCCCCAAAATGGGTCCCCAGAGGGGTTAGCAATTACGCTAGTACAAGTAACCAAATGAACATTTTACATCTTACACATATAGTAATGCATGCCATCAAGAAATCTTAGTTTCCAAAACACTCATTTCCGGAAATGCCAATGATCAAATCACATTTGTAAAAATGCACCACAATTAACCGTGGATCCACCCCTCCGTGGACCCCTACCGAGACCCCGTCGGATCTAACCCGTAGTGGTTAAAAGCAAGCTCGCGGATCCACCCCTTCGTGAACCCCTACCGAGACCCCGTCGAGTCTAACCCGTAGTGAGCATACACACACACACAATTTCTCATACAAAACTACTATGTCAAGATTGTAAGTTCATAAGGATACTTGCCTCGATTAAATAGACGATGACACGAACGAAACGGAGAATCAAGCGCGACCGCGAGGAACCGCGAAAATGAACCTAACGATTTGAATAGCACAATCACAACCACTTCTAAACGATTATGGAAATGGAATACACCCAAAACCCGCCTACGATTCATGTATTTTCGTATTTAAACAACATCTAGGGCGGACCACAACCAAACCCTCTCGATTCCGTAAAAATCACGAAATATACCATGAATCGTAGGAAAACTAAGAATACCAACAAGATTAATCATATTCATCTTGAATCCATCAACAAAGCGAAACGGATCGGAAGAAAATCCCAAAACCCCAAATTACCCAAAAGTAGGGTTCTAAGAGATTTAGTGGATTAGGACGAATGATTCGTGTTGATGTTGATATAATACTCCAAGAACTCAAGAAGGATGATGGATGAGATGATTGGAGGAAGAAATCGCCAAGAAAACGCCTCGGAATCGCCTTCGCCGCGGAGAGAGGAAGAAAAGAGGAATTATGATTATCTCGGTCAACTCCCTGGTTTATATAGCCAGGGAGTGTTAGCGCACGCTAAAACCTCAAGGTTAGCGTGCGCTAACGGGATAGAATTACAAATCCTCCTGTTAGCGTCCCAGTCCAGAAGTCAGGTTTTTGGCCGTTAGCGTGCGCTACCATACATGCGTAGCGTGCGCTAATAGCCTCTCGGTAGCGCGCGCTATCGACCAATAGCGTGCGCTACCTGAACATCAGTCGAGTCCAGTAGCCAGATGCCTAAAACTCACCTGACCCGTTAGCGTGCGCTACCCATACCAGCGTAGCGTGCGCTAACTAGCATCTGATGGAGTTCAGTAGTAAACTGCCCAGTACTGGACAGTCACACTAGCGCGCGCTACTGAACAACTTAACGTGCGCTAGTCTCCCGACATTAGCGTGCGCTAGACGAAATAGCGTGCGCTATTCCGATAGTCCAGAGGCCTGGGAGCTGAACTGCCACTCCCGGGGCTAAATCGTTAGCGTGCGCTACGAATTAAACGTAGCGTGCGCTAATAATGGATTTCTAGCGTGCGCTATACAGGAAATTTAGCGTGCGCTAGATATAGAATATAAACGACCCCAAAATACCGGAATATGAACGAAACATCAAACGGAACACCTTAAAACGCATCATAGCATAGAATGAATCCACGGCAACCCCGAAACGGCGGTTCCGCACAACAATTACGAGAATCGGATCAAAAGATAACGGAAAAGTTACACTGAAGGATACACGAGGGTCACTAAAATCGAGAATTACACCGGAAATACAATTACAAGGGAAAGAAAAATGCGGATATTACATTCTACCCCTCTAAAAATAAGTTTCGTCCCGAAACTTAAGAAACAAACAACTCGGGGTACCTAGCACGCATGCTATCCTCGGTTTCCCAAGTCGCCTCCTCGACACCGTGTCTCGACCACTGCACCTTGACCAAAGGTATGGTCTTATGCCTCAATCGTTTCTCACGATGCTCCAAAATCTTCAAAGGGCGCTCTTCGAAAGTAACATCTTCAGCGACATCAATCTCACCATAATCGATGATGTGGCTAGGATCCGGGACATATTTCCTCAACTGGGAAACATGGAAAACACTATGAACATGACTCAAGGCCGGAGGTAACGCCAAACGGTATGCCAACCCACCTACTCGCTCGAGGATCTCAAAGGGGCCGATAAATCTCGGACTCAACTTCCCTTTCTTCCCGAACCGAAAAACTCCCTTCGTCGGCGACACCTTTAGCAAAACGTGATCTCCCACCTTGAATTCCAAAGGTCGACGACGGACGTCGGCATACGACTTCTGTCGACTCTGGGCAGTCAACATCCGTTCCCGAATTAATTCTATCTTCCGCCTCGTCTCTAAAACGACATCCGGCTCGGTCCCGACCAAATCGGACGCCTCATTCCAACAAATAGGTGATCGACATCATCGCCCATAAAGTGCCTCGTACGGTGCCATCCGAATCGACGCGTGCCAACTATTGTTATACGTGAATTCGATCGGCAAATGTTCCTCCCGATCACTACTCCAATCGAGAGCACGAGCACGCAACAAGTCCTCGAACGTCTGGATAGTGCGTTCCGATCCATCCGATCGGGATGAAAAGAGGTACTCAAATGCAACCGGTACCCAACGCCTTATGCACCGCCCGCGAAGTGCGATACAAAGCGGCCGTCACGATCCGAAACAATAGACTTGAGTACCGTGAAGTCTCACGATCTGCGCAATAAACACACGAGCTAACTTCTCCGGCCCCAAGTGTCCTTGATGCCCGTAAAATGTGCCGACTTGGTCGGGCGATCAACAATCACCCATACCATATTCATGCCCGACCTCGATCTCGGCAAACTCGTAACGAAATCCATCGATATATCTTCCCATTTCCATTCCTAAGCGAAGTGACCGCAATAACCCACCGGTCTCGATGCTCGATTTTGACTGCGACAAGTCAAACATCTCGCTACAAACCGTGCGACCTCATCCTTCATATCATTCCACCAGAAATTTCTTCTCAGGTCCTTGTACATCTTACTCGAACCAGGATGAACGGAATAAGGCGTAGCATGGGCCTCCCGTAAAATACTCTGCCTCAACTCTGAGTCGTTCGGCACACAAAGCCGACTCTGGAATCTCAAAATACCATCCTCGTGAATCACAAACCCAGGAGACTTTCCCTTAAGAACGTTCTCTCGGATTTGAGTAATCATCGGATCCTCTGATTGCTTCAGCTTAATTTCGTCGATCAAGGATGACGAAATCTCTAAAGCACAAAGTTGCCCGACAGCTCCCGGCAACGAGACCTCAACATCTAACTCGATCAAGGCCCTCCGAAGCTCAGACTGAGATGTAAGGATCTCAAGCGTTCGCAACGCAACTGGTTTCCGACTCAAGGCGTCGGCCACGACGTTCGCCTTGCCCGGATGATAAAGGATTTCGAGGTCATAATCCTTAATCAACTCTAACCACCTCCTCTGCCTCATATTCAACTCCCGCTGAGTAAATATGTATTTCAGACTTTTATGGTCGGTAAAAATCTGACATGTGGAGCCGAAAAGGTAGTGACGCCAAATCTTGAGCGCAAAAACGACTGCCGCTAACTCCAAATCATGAGTAGGGTAGTTCAGCTCATACGGCCTCAACTGTCTCGACGCATAGGCAATGGTCTTGCCGTGCTGCATTAATACACACCCAAGACCCTGACCCGAAGCATCGCTATAAACGGCAAAACCCTCGTTGCCACATGGCAACGCCAAAACTGGGGCTGAAGTCAAACGCTTCTTCAGTTCCTCAAAACTCGACTGCCTCTCGTCATTCCAGACGAACTTCTCGGATTTCTGGAGCAACTGCGTAAGTGGCCGAGCTAGTTTCGAGAAGCCCTCGACGAACCTACGATAGTAGCCAGCTAAACCCAAGAAACTACGGAGCTCCTTCACATTCTTGGGCGGTGTCCAATCCAATACGGCCTCAATCTTCTGCGGATCCACACGAACCCCCTCGACTGAAATCACGTGACCTAAAAACATCACTTCCTTCAGCCAGAACTCACATTTCGAGAACTTTGCATAGAGTTGCTCGGCCCTCAAAATGTCTAACACTATCCGCAAATGATGGGCATGCTCTTCCTCGTTCCTCGAATAAATAAGAATATCGTCAATGAAGACGACGACACACTTATCCAAATACTCGATAAAGACTTTGTTCATCAACTGCATGAACACCGCCGGCGCATTAGTTAACCCGAAGGGCATAACTACAAACTCATAATGTCCGTATCTCGTCCGAAAAGCTGTCTTCGGCACATCGGACTCTCTCACCCGGAGCTGATAGTACCCCGATTTCAAATCAATTTTCGAGAATACCGCAGCTCCCTGCAACTGATCGAACAAGTCATCCATTCTCGGCAAAGGATACTTGTTCTTGATGGTCACCTTGTTTAGTTCGCGATAGTCGATACACAAACGTAGTGAACCATCCTTCTTCCGCACAAACAGGACCGGTGCGCCCCAAGGCGAGGCGCTCGGTCGAACATACCCCGACTCAAGAAGCTCACTCAACTGCTTCTTCAACTCGCCATCTCTGAAGGTGCCATGCGGTAGGGCGCCTTGAAATAGAGCCGCACCCGGCTCTAACTCTATAGTGAACTCGACCTCACGATCTGGTGGCAATCCCGGTAACTCGTTAGGAAAAACATCGAAACTCATTAACGATTGGAATCGACGAAAGCTCGACTCCACCACTCTCCGCCTTCAAGGCGTAGCACCAATAGCCGGTACACCCCTTTCGCAGAGTCTCATCGCCTTCAAGGCGTTAATAGCAATTCTGGTTCCCCCTCTTTCGCCGGCAAAGAGTGCTCGGTGCCATCCTCGGCTAACATGGTGATGATTCTCGTGCGGTAGTTCATGATCGCACCATGCCGCTCGAGCCAATCATCACCAAGAATCAAATCCTCACCCTCGATATTCACAACAATAAGATTAGAGGGCCAAGTCCTCTCACAAATAACTACGAGCAGTCTCGAACCTCCCGATCGCTAACGATCCTATCACCGCTAGGAAGCTTAACGATGAAGGGTTCACAAGGCATTAAACAATCGAGACTCAAGCGGCGTACACAATCCAAAGATATGAACGAATGCGTAGCACCGAATCGAAAAGCACACCGACAGATGAGAAAGAATATAAACGGTACCTGTCGCCACGGTAGCCGCTGGATCATCGGCTTTCCGCATCTCATAGACACGCGGGTGGGCTGAGCCGACACTGGAAGCTCCCCCCTTAGAGGGCTGACCCCGACCTCTCCCCCGACTAGCACTCGGCGGAGATTGAGGAGCAAACGATCCCTGATTCACACTTGGTTCCCTAGGCGTTGGGATGGAAGTCCGGGCACCCACAATTCTCTCCCTCTCGGCACAGAAAGCCGCCTTGTGGCCCGGTTGGCCACACTGATTACATATCAACAAAGGACTCGGGCAATTACGGCTGATGTGGCACAGGCCGCCACGATTAAAACACTTCACCTCTCGAGAAGGGGCACTGGCAGACCTGCTGGGAAACCCGATAGACCGAGCTGGACCACCACCATGGAAAAGTTAGCAGATGAAATTTCTGCGACCCCCACCTTTGTGGCCCGAAAAATTCCCGGACTTCTGCTTCTTACTCTCGCGGCCGCCTCACTCGCCGTCACTGCATATCGTAAGCAAGGGCCCTACTCGATAATCCTTCAATGTAGTGCATACGAGCCCCGACATATAGTCCCGAATCGACGACTTCATCCGTCTCAGAAATGGAAAATTTTGTCGCTCTCCTCGACAACTTGGGTCTTCACATAACCCAACTCTTTATTAAAATCAGCAATAGCTTGAGCTACGGGGATATCCCGCGGTTGAGCATCATAAAAAGCATGTACCCGAGCACATCGGCGGCCACGGCAATATTCAGTCTCCATCAACTCTTGAAACTCAGCCCACGAAGCAGCATGGTCTTTGGGCCCAACGGCCTCCCACCAGTCCGTAGCGTCCCCGGTGAGAAAGTACTGAGCAATAGGAACTCTACGGTCTTCGGGACAGTTAGTGGCAACGAAGACCTTAGACATCTCCTTGATCCACCCTTCCCAGCCAATCGGGTCTGAAGCTCCCGAAAACTGAGGAGGATGCATCTTGATGACGTCTTGGAGCCAACGGTCCGCTCCGCCCCGATTAGCATGGGCTTGATCCGGGTTCTGAACCGCCTGAGCTATTGCCGCCATTTGGTTCACCATTTGTTGCATAACGGCCGCAATACCAAGATCGGCACGCTCCTGCGAAGAAGCATGGCTATGACGGTCGCCGGTACTAACGGCTCCCGAAGACTGTGACGTGGCCGCCCCGCCGGCTGCCCCACGTCCCCGGCCGCGTCCACGACCACGACCGCGACCACGACCTCTTCCAGCATCCATACTGGAGTTAAATAAGTAGCAAAAGCCATACGAGGATCAGTACAAGAAAAGAACAATCACAAGTCGAGAATCAAGGGTACGATACAAGGAATTAATGAACAGAGGAAGGAAAACTTACGGACACTGGTAGTACCGGAATCATGGAAGCGTGACGATGATGTGCAAAACAAAACACCACAAGACCCAATAAACCGACAAGCCTAGGTATCCATAAACCTAGGGCTCCGATACCATTTTCTGTAACACCCCCAGGATATACGAGGTATATTACAGCGCCGTGAATCCCTATATGGGACCCACCAGGCTGAACAGCATCATACACAACGACTCAAAGAAACGATAAAATAACACCACGTCATAAAGACGCAAAACAGAACAATCCACCCGGTTCAACCGGTCAACATAACATCATCATCCAACACAACATAATAAGCAACAATACAATTCAAACGAACAAGAACCCCTTAAGTACTCGAGTACAACTATTAGTTCAAAACCACAAAAGACAAAAAGGTAAAAGACACTAAAACATCACTCGTGCACCATCATCACGCACGGCCATCATCCGTATCTTGGTCCAGTAGCGCTCGTCTCGATGAACGACCAAATTCATAAAACGAATTTCCCCAAAATGGGTCCCCAGAGGGGTTAGCAATTACGCTAGTACAAGTAACCAAATGAACATTTTACATCTTACACATATAGTAATGCATGCCATCAAGAAATCTTAGTTTCCAAAACACTCATTTCCGGAAATGCCAATGATCAAATCACATTTGTAAAAATGCACCACAATTAACCGTGGATCCACCCCTCCGTGGACCCCTACCGAGACCCCGTCGGATCTAACCCGTAGTGGTTAAAAGCAAGCTCGCGGATCCACCCCTTCGTGAACCCCTACCGAGACCCCGTCGAGTCTAACCCGTAGTGAGCATACACACACACACAATTTCTCATACAAAACTACTATGTCAAGATTGTAAGTTCATAAGGATACTTGCCTCGATTAAATAGACGATGACACGAACGAAATGGAGAATCAAGCGCGACCGCGAGGAACCGACGAAAATGAACCTAACGATTTGAATAGCACAATCACAACCACTTCTAAACGATTATGGAAATGGAATACACCCGAAAACCCGCCTACGATTCATGTATATTCGTATATAAACAACAACGAGGGCGGACCACAACCAAACCCTCTCGATTCCGTAAAAATCACGAAATATACCATGAATCCGTAGGAAAACTAAGAATACCAACAAGATTAATCATATTCATCTTGAATCCATCAACAAAACGAAACGGATCGGAAGAAAATCCCAAAACCCCAAATTACCCAAAAGTAGGGTTCTAAGAGATTTCTAGTGGATTAGGACGAATGATTCGTGTTGATGTTGATATAATACTCCAAGAACTCAAGAAGGATGATGGATGAGATGATTGGAGGAAGAAATCGCCAAGAAAACGCCTCGGAATCGCCTTCGCCGCGGAGAGAGGAAGAAAAGAGGAATTATGATTATCTCGGTCAACTCCCTGGTTTATATAGCCAGGGAGTGTTAGCGCACGCTAAAACCTCAAGGTTAGCGTGCGCTAACGGGATAGGATTACAAATCCTCCTGTTAGCGTCCCAGTCCAGAAGTCAGGTTTTTGGCCGTTAGCGTGCGCTACCATACATGCGTAGCGTGCGCTAATAGCCTCTCGGTAGCGCGCGCTATCGACCAATAGCGTGCGCTACCTGAACATCAGTCGAGTCCAGTAGCCAGATGCCTAAAACTCACCTGACCCGTTAGCGTGCGCTACCCATACCAGCGTAGCGTGCGCTAACTAGCATCTGATGGAGTTCAGTAGTAAACTGCCCAGTACTGGACAGTCACACTAGCGCGCGCTACTGAACAACTTAGCGTGCGCTAGTCTCCCGACATTAGCGTGCGCTAGACGAAATAGCGTGCGCTATTCCGATAGTCCAGAGGCCTGGGAGCTGAACTGCCACTCCCGGGGCTAAATCGTTAGCGTGCGCTACGAATTAAACGTAGCGTGCGCTAATAATGGATTTCTAGCGTGCGCTATACAGGAAATTTAGCGTGCGCTAGATATAGAATATAAACGACCCCAAAATACCGGAATATGAACGAAACATCAAACGGAACACCTTAAAACGCATCATAGCATAGAATGAATCCACGGCAACCCCGAAACGGCGGTTCCGCACAACAATTACGAGAATCGGATCAAAAGATAACGGAAAAGTTACACTGAAGGATACACGAGGGTCACTAAAATCGAGAATTACACCGGAAATACAATTACAAGGGAAAGAAAAATGCGGATATTACACCGTTCGGGGTGCCGAGCCAGATGCGGCACTAGAAGGTGTATCAGACTCAAGAATAGTACCACATCCACGACCTCTGCCGCGACCACGTCTGCCCCGCCCTCTGAACATGCAAGAGATAACAAAAAAAATTGAACTATCAGAACAGTTCACAATTCTAGGAATTCAAGTTTATGCTACCACGAAAGCAATAAAACATACGAAGAGTTTCAAGAAGTCTTACTACCACGGGTCACACGGTTCGACAGCAGCACCAGATGTTAAGCTCGGTCAGTTTACATGACTCTAAGGGCCTGACAGACCCAAATAACCAAAGGCCTAGGTATTTCTGAACCTAGGCTCTCATACCATAAATATAACACCCCAATTCTCTTATGGGTACTTACACGCCGTAGGACCCACCAGGGCCTACCAGGATGACATCACAAATACACACAATAACTCAATAATATGAAAACATAACTAAAAGTAAAGTGGGGCCGTGGCCTCGGCCAAAATGTGCAAGTTCAGTACAATTTAAAATATAAGCCAAGGACATCACCCGACGAACAATATCATACTCCAGTACATTACTAAAAGTGAAACGAATACAGACACATTCCAAAATATTGACTCGAGCTATTTAACATCTTGGCTGCCCGTCAACTCCGTATGGACCACGTGTAGGCTCTGATTCTCGATACCACCTGAAACGCATAAACATTCCACCCCAACAAGGGGTTAGCAACAACAGCTAGTGCAAGTACAATATTAAAGTATTTTAATACACAGGCATTTCCAAAAATCATTTATAAAACATTTCATAGTCGTGATATTTCGGAATATCCATCATCATTCATCAATCAAAAACATCACTCAAGGTAATTCTTGCGCAAGACCACTCGGCCAAGTCCCTGTGGGCCCCGTCGAGCTAATCCCCATGTGAGAATACCTCCCCTCAGAGGTAACCCTCGCGCAAGACCACACGACCAAGTCCCTGTGTGCCCCGTCGAGCAACCCCGGGTGATAGTACCCCGAGAACATCCTTACAACACTCCAACATCATAATTTCATTACTGAAATGCATGCCATAATATAAAGCAATAAAGTACTTGCCTTGGTTCCTAAAATACGAAGTGGACGATGAACGAAAAAGGATTCGGTCCGGATTATCTCCAAATTCCGATCCTAACAACAATAGAGACTCAATCAACTACAATCCCACTGAAAAACCACGAATCGTACGAAGTTATACCCTTAGGGACAATATACCGAACACTATGAAGGCATAAGTGTTAAACTTGCTTAACGAAGGGAAAACTCGGAATTAATCCACAAAACTTATAGGAAAACCTAAAACCTGATTACACAACTATAATCCACCATCAATCGAAGCAAAAACAAAAAGGAAAATGAATTATAGCCAAGAACCCTAACATTAGTTATAATGTCAAAGTACCTCAATTCGACGATGAAATGGTGGAAGGAAGATGGTTGATTCGTGCTATAATATCCAATTCTGAGTTATAAGATGATGGAATGTACTATTCGAGTGAAATCGCCCAAAATCGCCAAGGAGGAGTGAAAAACCGAGAGGAAAAGGAGGAAATGGGGTTAAAACACCCGTCTGTCCTATATATATTGGACGGAACACGGCGCAACAAATGGCCCAACTAGCGCTGTGTTCATCGCCGTATTGTAAGTCACCGAGAGGCCCCTGTGCGACATGGCGCAAAGTGTCGCAGGTCTTGCGCCGTGTTGCGAGACAGTGCGCGCACCTGTGCGACACGACGCAAAGTGCAGCGTGTCTTGCGCCGTTTTGCACAGGTCATGCCAGACAGCCTCTGGTCACATCACAACGCTACCACAACTGAGAAAGACGATAAAACCACAACACGACATGCCGACCCAACGGTCCAAGAAAACAAAAGCAACGAAAAATATCCAATAAATCAGAATGGTCCGAGGTGAACAACCACAAATCGAACAATAACAAATAAACCGGGAAATAAAAGGTACGAGTATTACAGAGATGATCATCATATCTTGACATCGAATACGAATACCAAGAGTTTGTGATTCTACCTTTTAGCCTGACCAGTATTTTGGTCGTATTTGTACAATTGATAAACTCAATCCTTATCAAGTATCTTTGCGAGTCTGTCGCCACGAACTTTTCATTATGGCCGCAAGGGATAACCAACATCGAATAACGGCGCCATCATAATAGCGGCTGCTAACAAACAACTATAATGCCGCTAGGACCACCGACTTAAAGTCGGTTCAATGTGTATATAAGACCCTGAGACGTATTTCCCCAGCAAAACATAATACGATAGCTGAGAGGAAACAATTGAGTGATCTTATAAGTATGGATCCTGTAAAATGCCTAGAAAATATCCGCTATTTAGAGGCAATAGTGCAATTTCATCAAGATGCGAGTCAGACTACGCAAGAGGCGGCTGCACGAGAACACTAGCGTGTTGTGTAGTTAGAATCGGCAACTCAGCGCACTCTTCAAGAAAGAGAGGCCCAGTACAATCAGGCAAGAGCGGCCCTCCAAGATCATATCCAACAAAAGAGGCCAAAGATACGAGCCAGCGCAGAAGAGATCCTTGTTGTCCTCCCAGTGGTCCCAGTCCCGATGGTGTGACAAGAAGTCGCAGAGGCTGAAGAGGATCCCGAGGAAGATCCCGAAGAGGACCCTGAAGAAAAGGTCGAAGAAGACCCCGTCGTCATCAACCCATGAAGTATGTTTAACGGGGCACGCTATGGGCCCAACAGATGAAGATATAAACGCTTCTCATAAGTGTACTACTAATAATGTATTGATGTTTTCTCACAAATATGTACTAGTGTAATATTTGCGATTGAAAACTAAAATTATTCGTGGGTGTGACTTATAACCCGAGTATATTTCAACAACCTTTTCCTGTTTCAAGTTTCAAGGACGAAACTTCTTTTTAGGGGGGAAGGGTGTGATACCCAGTAGTAAATAAAACGGATGATTTTATATTTTGTGAACCGTCGAATAAATTTGGTTATTATGTCGGAGTCGAGAACTATATCAATCTACATTGTTTAGAGCAACGAACCTAAATTTCTGTAATCCTGGAGTGTTATTATATATTTTACATATAACATTTGTACGTCGCCTTATTGACAAATTATCGGGATGGAAGATAGTAATAATAATAATCCTATAGGACTTGCCGACATATCCGAAACGTAAGTGAGTCGGACTTGATCGGGTCACACACTCTGGAAAGCGGCCCCATGCCATGTCTCTCATTCATGTAAGCTGGTAAGCCTACCACCCTTACCCGTTCTCTACCCGGTTCCTCTCCTATCTTTAACCAAACCAATTGCCCCTGTTGGCTTAGAGTTAGCTAGACTCTCTGGAGGATGTCGATGGTTTGAGTTCTATGGTTAGTACTTTAGATGGTCTGCAGTCATAGTCCTTATATCTTTATACTCCCCCTAGGGTCGATTTCAATCACGAAATGAGAGGGTAGAGAGAAATGCTTGAGTGGCTATCTTCCGTCCTGATAATTCGTCAATAAGGCGGCGGCGTACAAAAAATTATATGTAAAATATATAATAACAATCCGGAATTACAGAAATTTAGGTTCGTTGCTCTAAACAATGCAGATTGATATAGTTCTCGACTCCGACATAATAACCAAATTTATTCGACGGTTCACAAAATATAAAATCACCCGGTTTATTTACTATGGGGTATCACACCCTTCCCCCTAAAAAGAAGTTTCGTCCTCGAAACTTTAAACTGGAAAAGGTTGTTGAAATGTACTCGGGTTATAAGTCACACCCATGAATAACTTTATTTTTCAATCGCAAATATTACACTAGTACATATTTGTGAGAAAACATCAATACAGTATAAGTAGTACACTTATGAGAAGCGTTTATATCTTCGTCTGTTGGGCACATTGCATGCCCCGTTAAACATACTTCATGGGTTGATGACGATGGAGTCTTCTTCGACCTCTTCTTCAGGGTCCTCTTTGGGATCTTCCTCGTGATCCTCTTCAGCCTCTGCAACTTCTTGTCCCACATCAAGACTGGGGCCGCTGGGAGGACAGCAAGGATCTCTTCTGCGCTGGCTCATATCGTTGCCCTCTTTTGTTGGATATGATCTTGGAGGGCCTATCTTGCCTGATTGTACTGGGCCTCTCTTTCTTGAAGAGTGCACTGAGTTGCCAACAATTGAACTTCTAACTGCACAACACGCTCGTGTTCTCGTACAGCCGTCTCTTGCGCAGTCTGACTCGCATCTTGATGAAATTGCACTAGCGCCTCTAAATAGTGGATATGTTCTAGGCATTTGGCAGGATCCATACTTATAAGATCACTCAGTTGTTTCCTCTCGGCTAACGTCTTAAGTTTTGCTAAGGAAATACCTCTCAGGGGTCTTATATACACATTGAACCGACTTTAATTCGGTGGGCTTAGCGGCATTACAGTTGTTAGTTAGCAGCCGATATTATGATGGCGTCGTTATTCGATGTCGGGTATCCCTTGCGGCGATAATGAAAAGTTTGTGGTGACAGACTCGCAAGGATACTTGATAAGGATCGAGTTTATCAATGGTACAAATACGACCAAATACTGGTCAGGCTAAAATGTATAATCACAAACTCTTGGTATTCGTATTCAATGTCAAGATATGATGATCATCTATTAGATATTGATCATCGAGACCAACAAACCGAAAGAAATGAAAATAACTCAAAAGAAAAATGACTAGTCGGAAAAAATAGGATTATTACATTTCACCCCCCCTCTTTAAAATAAGTTTTATCCGAGAACTTAGGACAAAGAGCAGTGAAACCAACAAGGAAAAATAACTACTTGGCTCAACAATGAACGCGATAATCCTTGAAATGCAATGAATTGACCAAACAAGTATCTGGTATATGAGTCGAGGCAATTGTAATACCCGGATTTTCAGTATAAATTTTTCGCGTTATTTTATCTGAGGTATACTGTATAGTTTGGTATCTATACAGTATGGATAAAATAAATTGAGAACCGAGACAGTTATACTGGTGTGATTATCGTTTTTGATTGACAGTTATATTGAGGATATGTTGTATCAGATTGAACTGATTTGGATATCAGGTATATCGTATGAGAATATTTTTGGATTGAGTATATGTATTGATTTTTTCCGTATGCTCGTGTTTGATATGCCGTGACATTGGACAGGAATTGCTGAAATTGGCTAAGTATGAAATTGTTACGTACGTTAACAAGGTGAGCTAACGTATGTAAGATTGGCACGGTTACGTACATTAAGGCTAAGGTATTACGTACGTAACGAGGGCATCGGACAAGACCGAGTCATGGTCGGCAGGTGGGACCCGGTGTCGGCAACTTTCGGCGAAGGATGTTGACAGGTGAGTAAACGTACGCGTTACGTACGTTATATAGGACGTGTTACGTACGTAACACGACCATTGTACTGTAGCAAGTCAACTGGTATATTACGTACGTTATATGGCATGGGTTACGTACGTAAGGAAGTTCACGTTTTGAGGCAGTAGGGTCTGGGATGGCATTACGTACGCTAACTAGGACAAGATAGCGTACGTCAGAGGTGTTACATACGTTAACTTGGGAATGTTACGTACGTAACGATCGGAGAGTTTATATAAGGAATGGCCGTCATTTCATTTCACTTCAGCATTTCTCTTCGTTTTTCGTCTCTAAACTCTGAGAAAGGGAGATTTTAACTTTCCTAAGTCGATTATGAGCTTGGAAACATGGGATTGGAGCTTGGATATGGAGATATTGTTGATTCTTGAAGTGATTTGTTGTGTAATCCATCTTCTAAGAGGTATGTTGGATAATCCCTTCTTGAATTTCGGATTTTTGATGTTGTTATTGATAAATGATTCGTATGAAGATGATTATGATCTTGTTATTACGATTCTTGAAGATATATGAATTATATGTTGAAGGAAGATGATGATATGATGGTTTGTATCTTGATTATGTTGGTTATGATTATGGAGTCCTAGAGTTCTTGATGTCCTTGGTGGTATTGTTGCGATTTTTGATGTTAGGAAAATCGTATGTTGAAGAACATGATGATATACACCTTGAATTATGATTAAGGATTGTTTAGATGTTAGAAAACATCGGATTATGTTGTTTTATGGATTATGAACGCGAATTCGGATAATCCGTGCTCTTGAAGAACTCGTGAGTTATACATGTTATGATTGTTGGGAAGATTTCGGATAATTGGATTGTGATTCTTCATGATAATAATTGGTAAATTGTTTCTTACGAATTTACTAGTATAACAAGAAGGAATCTTGTTGATTCTAATTTAGAATTGAAGTCGGAATCGAATATGTTATGAAATCCTTAATATCAAGATGAATTGATCATTGATTTGAGGAATGTGTTGGTGTTTTGGGTATGAATATGGAATATTCATATCTATAACTAAGTTATGTATCTTGGTACAATATTCGTATAGGAATACGAATATGATTTCGAGTTTGATGAGAATTATTATTCATGTTTGGATTTTGGAATCGTATTGTGGTTTTGAATTCGTGTTTGATTGGTTCGGGTTGTATGGATATGTGTTTAATCGGGATATTGTAGAACCGTTGTGTTTGTTGATCGGTTATTGATTGTTATTTGTGATCATCGAGTTACGGCTTGTATCGTGGATATGAGTTCGTATTTGTTTGAGTTGTATTGTTCGGTTTTTTTTTATGATCGAGGTATTGTTGAGCCATTGAGTTTGATTGGTTGGCTATGTCGGTTATTGATTGTTATCGGATTGTTGTTGATTGATTACTTCAATAGGTTGAGGTGTTTGATCGTTGATTGTGACCGTTGTGTTGCGGTTGAGGTCGAAGAGTTCGTATATTGCCTTGTTCGGGGCTGAAGAGCTCGTGGATAAAGGCAATAGATTTTGGTAACGGCTTCGTGGTATCGGTATCGAGGCAAGTTTCTACTTGTTCAGTTTATAATATTTGATGAATGGTTTCGTTTTCATTTCATTTATAATTCGTATAGCAATGTTGTTAGAAATGTAAGTTGTTGGGATAATGGTTTGTATATCGTGCTCTGGTTGTATTAAATCATAAGGTATATGATTTAATTGTGTTCAGGGAAGACGTGAGTTATCTTTGGTCAAGGATATAGAATATCGGATATCGAGGATAGTTATCGTGATGACATAAGTATCGGGATAAAGGTTTTTGGTATTGAATGGATGGTACTTTATTTGAGATTATTTGTATAACTGTGTATTCGTTCAGGGATGTTGTTCGTGGAAAGGATGTTGTCTTCGGCTTTGAGGTAATTTATGCATTATTCAGTTATGAGATAATTATTATGTTGAGTTGTTGTATATGTTGTATGTCGAGGCTTCGTATATTGAGATTCATACTGGTTGTTCGTTGAGGGATGTTGATCCCAGGACTATTGTTGGTATTAATGGTTGTGTTGATCGTCTCATTGGGGGATGTTGATGGACATGGTCCTCGGCTTTGAGGTAATCTAAGTATTTGTTCAGTCATGGGGATAATTAGTATGTTGAGTTGTTGTATATGTTGAGGTTTCGTGTAATGAGTTTCGTATCGGTTATTCGTTGAGGGATGTTGATCCTAGGACTGTTGTATTGAGATCGTAGATCATGTTGGTCATTCATTTGGGGATGATGATCCCAGGATTGATGTTTTGGATATTGATTAGTCGTGTCGACTTTTCATTGTCAGTCTATTGTTGTTCACTTCGGTGAGTCTTTTGATCCTTATTAGATATGTGTTTCTTTGAGTTTCATTGTCATGTTGCATCGTGACATATCTGGAGTCATATCTGCATGCCGATTGGTTATTGTGTAGGATTTTTAGCCGGGCACATGATGGTTATGTGTTGATATTTCCACATTGAACCGTGCACACGAGACGTAGTTCGTGAGGCTAATTAGGGACAAGACCACACGTGTATTTGATCGATACCCGGGGTGGCTAGTGCACGGACACATTTCCGGATCGGGCGTACTATGACGTCCATCTTTGAGCCATATTGTTTGGTCGTTCATCCTCCATTCATGGTTGGGTATGTTCGACGGTTTGCGACTGGTTGTTCATATGCCCGAGGGGTATGTTTCGACAGTCGAGGTTATTTTCTTGAGATTCATTATTGTTGATCATTTGGAGTTTACCTTGTTGATGGTATTCTCGGTTATTGTTGGTCCTTTGTTGATCATTTGGAGTTTACCTTGTTGATGGTATTCTCGGTTATTGTTGATCCTTCATTGATTGCGTTCGAGATTTACCTTGTTGATGGTATTCTCAATTATCGTGATCCTTTATTGGTCGTATTGGAGTTATCATGTCGATGATATTCTCGGTTGAGGTATTGGTTGATCATTGTTATTGATCGTATAAGCATTCGGACTGTACGTCGATGTTCGAGATTTGTTATCATTATCATGTGGTAGTTGATCTACAGATATGCTGTGTATTATTGGTTTATACAGGTTGAGATTTGATTGTGTAATCCGACAGATAGGATTTGGCACAGAATGGATTATTTTCACACTTATGAGTTATGATGATGTTTTGAGGATTGTTGGTATTTTTGGAATACAATACGGTATAATTGATGTTGAGTTCATTTCGTCATTTGAGAATGCGAAATGTGAATTATGGTAAGGGTCGATTTGGATTGGATTGTTATGGATTGGTAAGGTTATGTCGGTAAGATTACATTGGTATTACTCTTGCTGTATTATTACATTGGTATGTAATTATTTATGTTGATGTGATCGATATCATTGTTGAGTATTGTGGCTGACCCCGTCGTGGGCTTTATTTTTAGGTACTCGGAGATCGAGCTAGTAGCGGTCGTGAAGGGATGAGCTTCCCGATGTGATATTGGTTGTGGCTTGTTTTCGGAGAATTGAGTATTCTATTCCGGTCATTTATTTCCGCTGCAAATGTGTATTTTGAACTGCTTTATCCGCTGCGTGTGTATATTTCAAAATGGCTTTTCGGTATCTTTATCCGCTGCGTGTGTGTATTTTAAAAGGGCCTTTTCGGCATTTCGCGAACTTGGGTTATTTCGTTAAACTCTTTTTCCCAACTATTTTATCGGTACGTTTAAGCGGCGTCTTAACGAACATTTTTAACTGTCGAGATTTGGCATTTCGCCTTGTATTTTGAAATGGTATTTTTTGACGGTATTTGAGAACTATGCTTTTGAAAATATTTGAATATTTAAAATATTACCGTCATCAGCCTTTTGGCGTTTTTGAAATGGTTTTGTAAACGGTTTTTAGCCTGGTGGGTTCCGGCGCGGGGCCCACGGCGCTGTAATATCCCGGATGGTTTTGGGGGTGTTACAAAAGATGGTATCAGAGCTTGGGTTTTGTGAAACTCAGGCATGTGTGTTATGTGGCTATACCAGTACGGTAGTAGCGTGGCTTTTGAAAATGATTTTTCTGACTTTTGAGTCAAATCGATTTTTAGAGTTTCCAAAATTTTTGAGATTCTTTTCAAACTGCTATTTGTGATATTGGTGTGTGTTGGTTGTGTTGAGACTTCGTGTGGGAGTCGTGTGCTAGTATCACGGGAGATCATCGGCTTCACGCACTTGTAAGTATATTGGTTTGGTTATTCGCTTGTGGCGACGCTTGATTATTTTTGTGTTGTTGGCGACAGGTTGCAAGTTTGGAGGACGATACTTATTTTAAGGGGGGTAGTATGTAATACCCGGATTTTCAGTATAAATTTTTCGCGTTATTTTATCTGAGGTATACTGTATAGTTTGGTATCTATACAGTATGGATAAAATAAATTGAGAACCGAGACAGTTATACTGGTGTGATTATCGTTTTTGATTGACAGTTATATTGAGGATATGTTGTATCAGATTGAACTGATTTGGATATCAGGTATATCGTATGAGAATATTTTTGGATTGAGTATATGTATTGATTTTTGCCGTATGCTCGTGTTTGGTATGCCGTGACATTGGACAGGAATTGCTGAAATTGGCTAAGTATGAAATTGTTACGTACGTTAACAAGGTGAGCTAACGTACGTAAGATTGGCACGGTTACGTACGTTAAGGCTAAGGTATTACGTACGTAACGAGGGCATCGGACAAGACCGAGTCATGGTCGGCAGGTGGGACCCGGTGTCGGCAACTTTCGGCGAAGGATGTTGACAGGTGAGTCAACGTACGTGTTACGTACGTTATACAGGACGTGTTACGTACGTAACACGACCATTATCTTATGTAGCAAGTCAACGGTATATTAAATGCGTTATATGGCATGGGTTACGTACGTAAGGAAGTTCACGTTTTGAGGCAGTAGGGTCTGGGATGGCATTACGTACGCTAACCAGGACAAGATAGCATACGTAAGAGGTGTTACGTACGTTAACTTGGGAATGTTACGTACGTAACGAGCGGAGAGTTTATATAAGAATGGCCGTCATTTCATTTCACTTCAGCATTTCTCTTCGTTTTTCGTCTCTAAACTCTGAGAGAGAGAGAGATTTTAACTTTCCTAAGTCGATTATGAGCTTGGAAACATGGGATTGGAGCTTGGATATGGAGATATTGTTGATTCTTGAAGTGATTTGTTGTGTAATCCATCTTCTAAGAGGTATGTTGGATAATCCCTTCTTGAATTTCGGATTTTTGATGTTGTTATTGATAAATGATTCGTATGAAGATGATTATGATCTTGTTATTACAATTCTTGAAGATATATGAATTATATGTTGAAGGAAGATGATGATATGATGGTTTGTATCTTGATTATGTTGGTTATGATTATGGAGTCCTAGAGTTCTTGATGTCCTTGGTGGTATTGTTGCGATTTTTGATGTTAGAAAAATCGTATGTTGAAGAACATGATGATATACACCTTGAATTATGATTAAGGATTGTTTAGATGTTAGAAAACATCGGATTATGTTGTTTTATGGATTATGAACGCGAATTCGGATAATTCGTGCTCTTGAAGAACTCGTGAGTTATACATGTTATGATTGTTGGGAAGATTTTGGATAATTGGATTGTGATTCTTCATGATAATAATTGGTAAATTGTTTCTTACGAATTTACTAGTATAACAAGAAGGAATCTTGTTGATTCTAATTTAGAATTGAAGTCGGAATCGAATATGTTATGAAATCCTTAATATCAAGATGAATTGATCATTGATTTGAGGAATGTGTTGGTGTTTTGGGTATGAATATGGAATATTCATATCTATAACTAAGTTATGTATCTTGGTACAATATTCGTATAGGAATACGAATATGATTTCGAGTTTGATGAGAATTATTATTCATGTTTGGATTTTGGAATCGTATTGTGGTTTTGAATTCGTGTTTGATTGGTTCGGGTTGTATGGATATGTGTTTAATCGGGATATTGTAGAACCGTTGTGTTTGTTGATCGGTTATTGATTGTTATTTGTGATCATCGAGTTACGGCTTGTATCGTGGATATGAGTTTGTATTTGTTTAAGTTGTATTGTTCGGTTTTGTTTATGATCGAGGTATTGTTGAGCCATTGAGTTTGATTGGTTGGCTATGTCGGTTATTGATTGTTATCGGATTGTTGTTGATTGATTACTTCAATAGGTTGAGGTGTTTGATCGTTGATTGTGACCGTTGTGTTGCGGTTGAGGTCGAAGAGTTCGTATATTGCCTTGTTCGGGGCTGAAGAGCTCGTGGATGAAGGCAATGGATTTTGGTAACGGCTTCGTGGTATCGGTATCGAGGCAAGTTTCTACTTGTTCAGTTTATAATATTTGATGAATGGTTTCGTTTTCATTTCAATTATAGTTCGTATAGCAATGTTGTTAGAAATGTAAGTTGTTGGGATAATGGTTTGTATATCGTGCTTTGGTTGTATTAAATCATAAGGTATATGATTTAATTGTGTTCAGGGAAGACGTGAGTTGTCTTTGGTCAAGGATATAGAATATCGGATATCGAGGATAGTTATCGTGATGACATAAGTATCGGGATAAAGGTTTTTGGTATTGAATGGATGGTACTTTATTTGAGATTATTTGTATAACTGTGTATTCATTCATGGATGTTGTTCGTGGAAAGGATGTTGTCTTCGGCTTTGAGGTAATTTATGCATTATTCAGTTATGAGATAATTATTATGTTGAGTTGTTGTATATGTTGTATGTCGAGGCTTCGTATATTGAGATTCATACTGGTTGTTCGTTGAGGGATGTTGATCCCAGGACTATTGTTGGTATTAATGGTTGTGTTGATCGTCTCATTGGGGGATGTTGATGGACATGGTCCTCGGCTTTGAGGTAATCTAAGTACTTGTTCAGTCATGGGGATAATTAGTATGTTGAGTTGTTGTATATGTTGAGGTTTCGTGTAATGAGTTTCGTATCGGTTATTCGTTGAGGGATGTTGATCCAGGGATTGTTGTATTGAGATCGTAGATCATGTTGGTCATTCATTTGGGGATGATGATCCCAGGATTGATGTTTTGGATATTGATTAGTCGTGTCGACTTTTCATTGTCAGTCTATTGTTGTTCACTTCGGTGAGTCTTTTGATCCTTATTAGATATGTGTTTCTTTGAGTTTCGTTGTCATGTTGCATCGTGACATATCTGGAGTCATATCTGCATGCCGATTGGTTATTGTGTAGGATTTTTAGCCAGGCACATGATGGTTATGTGTTGATATTTCCACATTGAACCGTGCACACGAGACGTAGTTCGTGAGGCTAATTAGGTACAAGACCACACGTGTATTTGATCGATACCCGGGGTGGCTTGTGCACGGACACATTTCCGGATCGGGCGTACTATGACGTCCATCTTTGAGCCATATTGTTTGGTTGTTCATCCTCCATTCATGGTTGGGTATGTTCGACGGTTTGCGACTGGTTGTTCATATGCCCGAGGGGTATGTTTCGACAGTCGAGGTTATTTTCTTGAGATTCATTATTGTTGATCATTTGGAGTTTACCTTGTTCATGGTATTCTCGGTTATTGTTGGTCCTTTGTTGATCATTTGGAGTTTACCTTGTTGATGGTATTCTCGGTTATTGTTGATCCTTTGTTGTGCGGCGATTAATACGCCTTGATAGGCGATCGGCATCACCATCAGGGAAGCCAACCATGGAAGACATACTCTGGACAAACGCCAGAGTTCGGCACAATACCGCGACCTTCTTTGGTACCCAGCGATCGTCTTTTGATATCTGACGATCGTCTTTATTGAGCGAACCAGAGGCGATCGTCTCATGCCACGTATGGATCCAACATCCATCAAAGTGGTCGAAGACCGAATCTTGGACGGTGGCCCACGTGCGGATCTTCAAAAGGCGCCGACAGGTAGGACATTTGACCGCAACCTGTCACCTACCTCACCTACCGACAAGGCCGCCGAAAGGTACAAAGTGGGTCCTCCCCGGACAGCGACTCAAGACGCGTGCTGGCTTCCCATTGGTTCGCCCAGCTGGCCACCAGCAGCAACCTCGGACCTCAAGGGAACAGGGACACGTGACGGGACGATCGGCCATCTTATTTTAATATAGAAAACGGCGGTCGCCCGCGATCGCCTGAGGAGTCCCAACTACCTTGTCCCCTATAAATAGAGAACTCACTGCAATGGCCAAGGGGACGCGAATTTACTGTGAATTCAGTGCAAAATACACACAAAAAGAGAATCAAAGACTCTTTTGGCAACCACTTATACATTCATAGTGAGATTCATACACATTTATCATATATCCCAAGCAAGAACTCACAGATTTACCTATCTGGTTCTTCCGGCAATCTACGCGCTCTACAGCCTAGATAACTAGAAGTCTTTACACTCCTTGTAATAGATTCTAACATTAATATTTGTACTCGACAGTATATTTATTAATAACATCTCGCGAGAGCATTCAAGCCCGGGATTAACAACCCCGGCAAATCTTGTGTTATCTATTTTCTCACGGAAGTGTTCTCGCATTTGTTTGTTACTCGATCATTCCAGCAATACTATCTCCGGATAATATTTTGGGTAACAACAATTGGCGCTAGAGGAAGGGGAACTAAACCTTCATTTTTATTCCTACCATCTCGAAGAAAACTCACTGTTCTCCGGACATATACTTGAAGAAACACTCACTGTTCTTCAACAGAAAAGCCTTCAGAAAAATGACTTCTGCTACGACTTCCAAGAGAGCCACCCTAAGATCCGCCGGAAATCTCGTTCCGGCCCGGACTGAATCCCAGCCCACGGCGGAAGGCGACCGTGGCGACGCTAGGCTCCCACTCCCGCCCCCGAGGGACGGTTCTAGCCTCTCACTCGATCAGTTCCAGACATCGGAACAGATTGAGGAGGCTATAGCCATCCTTAGGGAACGACAGAGGGCCCGCGATTCGCCCACCATCACTCCGTCAGCTAACCGCTGGGTAAGCAAATGGAAGCTCAAGGGGATCTATGTTGAGAAATCGACAGAAAGCCCCGAGCCGCAGGAGAAGGCTCTCGTAAGGTGGGACGATTCCGTTTTCAGCCGCCTGGGGAGCGATCCCTCATGGCGACCCGGGCACTCAGGCCCCAGCCGGGAGACATCGGAATCCGAATCCTTTACCAGGAGTTCGGCATATCCGACTCCCAGGAGACAGGCCAGTCAGCGAGCCCCAGCTCGCCCAAGGAAGGAACCCACTGGCAGGGAGCTCGTCATTCACCACGGGGCTAGGGGATCGGTACACGATCGCCTTGGTTCGCGCTCTGAGAGCCAATCGGCGAGCAGTCAGGCGACGGCGATAGCCTCCATACAACGACAGCTCGACGAGATGAAGGCGCTCATGGAAAATGGGGCAGGCGCCAGGAGATCGATCATTGGATCAAGCGAACCACTCACGACTCAGATCGAGCTCGCCCCAGTCCAACCAACGATCAATCCCCCACAAACACCTCTATATGAGGGGAGATCGGATCCGGAAACCCACTTGAGCAAATTCCGGATCTACATGACCGGATGCGGAGCATCCGAAGCGACGAAGTGTCGAATGTTCCCGTTAACTCTGGGCGACCTCGCCCACAGGTGGTACATCTCACTACCACCTCGCTCAATAAATAGCTTTGAGAAGCTGGCGAGCGACTTCACGTCGTACTTCGCCGCAAAAGTCGCTCGCCCTGAAGGCCCTCACCGCATGATGAAAATCAAGCAGGGGAAGGACGAGTCAGACGAAGATTACATCGACCGGGTAGACGAGATAGTCCTCACCGCGAGCCCATCGGCGGCAGGCTCGCTCTCAACTCAGTCATGAGCGGATTCCACGGACGTTCGCCCATGTTCAGGCACCTCACAAAGGATATCCCCCCAACCTACTCGGTCTTCCGCGGCAAAGCCGCCGATTTTCTGGCCAGGCAGAGGATGCTCTCCCTCCGTTTGGGCGAGGAACCCTCCGGAGAAGGGAAGACACCTTCCCATGTCCAGAAGAAGGCGATCGCCAAGCCCAGAAAGGCGGTCGCAAATCCGCCTGGTGAGTTCAAAGCCTTCGAGGATGTGGAGGTCCACCTTCTCCACAACCTCAACTTATCTCCGGCCCACATCTTCAACGCAATCAAAGGTCGCGAGTGTCTCTCCAAACCAAAGCCGATAAGGGACCACGGTCACCTAGATCGCAGCAAATTCTGTGCATTCCACAAGAGTCCCGGCCACAACACCAGCTAATGCCGCGACCTCCTCAGACAGCTCTGGCGACTATTTGAGGAAGGTAAACTGGACAGCTTGGTCACCAAGCCAGAACCTAGGACGGAGAGAACCGTAGGGCGCGATCGCCGACAAAACGAAAGAACTCCTCCCAATCCAGTCGCCAGAATCGAGCATGAACCGGAGTACTCTGATGAGTCGGTCCCTCCGATCAACCCTGGTGGTCGGATCAACATGCTTCAAGCAGAAGGTGGAAACCTCGGGGGCCTTTCCCCGGTTTCCACCATGTCAAACAGGAAGCGAAAGGCTGAGCTGAGGCGTCACGGGTCCATGTCGTGGTACCTCGGGCCGACCATTTCTAAAGACGCACTCATCACCTTCTCCAACAAAGACGGGGAGAGTGCAATGCCCCAAAGAGGATGCACCGTGATCTCACTTTGTATCCTTGGGAAGGCAGTCGATCGCGTCTTTGATCGACAATGGGAGTTTCGCAACATCATATTCAAATCCGCCTAGACCAACTCGGCAACTTAATCAAATTCATCAAGCCGTTCGACACCGTGCTCAAGGGTTCGGCGACAACACGATCGAGCCTACGGGAGGATCAAGCTCTCCGTCGAGCTAATATGCTTTTATGATCCCGAGGTTAGGATTACTAGGAACCTAAGTTTTGTAATCATAGATAGGCCCAGCATCTATAATGGGTTCCTAGGTCGCCCCTTTTTAGAGACCTTTGAGGCGGTCGCCTCGTCTTTCTTTTACTGCATCAAATTCCCCACTGCCGATGGGACGGTCGGTACTGTAAAAGGAGATCAGCTAATGGCAAAAAGATGTTTGAGTTACCCCTATGTCGTTACTACTTTCAATACTTCCCATAATATGTGTAACATTGAAGCGATCGATGATCAACCCATGGAGATCGACGAGCCGAACACATCGTACCAACCCGACTCGGAGGACGCCATCTCGGTTCGGTTAACGGACGACATCGAGCCCAAGGATCGGTTTCGTGCCAAGTCTCGACATCGATCCAAGAATCGAGTCCGGAAATCGTTCCAAACGAGAGGCGACCGTCCCTGTCGAAGAGTTGGAGAGTATAACGATAGATCCGGATCATCCAGAATGGGAAGTACAAATCAGCGCGAGCATCGACCGCGAACTAAAAGGGGATCTGATCAATTTGCTACGCAGGAACATCGGAGTCTTTGCCTGGTCGCATCAAGATATGGTCGGCATAAGTCCTGAGTACGCTTGCCACTATCTAAAGATCGACCCGGCAATGAAACATGTTCACCAAAAACCTAGGAAATTCGGTCCCGAAAAATACGCGGTGCTCGATGTAGAAGTCCAAAAATTACTCAACAACAAATTAATCGGGGTAGCTACAAACGAACCACAATGGGTCGCCAACGCGGTACTCGTCAAGAATCCAACTGGTTCCTGGAGATTATGCATCGACTTCACCGACCTCAACGCGGCATGTCCAAAAGATCACTTTCCGATGCCTCATATTGATCACTTGGTCGATAGCACAGCAGGTTGCGAAATGATGTCGTTTATGGATGCCTTCGCCGGATATCATCAAATCCCAATGGCGGAGAAAGACATAAAACACACATCTTTCTACACGGAAAAAGACATATACTTTTGGGTCCGAATGCCGTTCGGATTAAAAAACGCAGGGGCAACCTACCAGCGACTAGTCAACAGAATGTTCGCCAATCAGATCGGCAAGACCATGGAGGTCTACATTGACGACATCGTGGTCAAAAGTCTCAGAAGGAAGATCACCTCAATGATCTCGCCGAGACGTTCGCCATCCTCGAAAGATTCAACATGAAGCTAAACCCCAAGAAATGCAACTTCGGGGTGGGCTCCGGGAAATTCCTGGGGCACATTGTGAGCCAAAGGGGGATCGAGGCGAACCCCACCAAGATACAGGCGATCCTTGACATGCAGGAGCCGCGAAACATCAAGCAGGTACAACGCCTTACAGGTTGTCTAGCCGCCCTCAACCGTTTCATATCTCGACTCGGCGATAAAAGCAAGCCTTTCTTCGCGACCATCAAGAACAAGAAGTTCGCATGGACGAAGGAAAGTCAGATAGCGTTCGCCAAAATAAAGGAATATCTATATAAACCCCAGATCCTGGCAAAGCCGATCCCCGGTGAGAAACTATTCCTTTACCTGGCAGCCTCGGAGGTCGCACTAAGTGCCGTTCTGGTGCGAGCGGAGGGACAAGCCCACTTGCCGATCTACTATGTTAGTCAAGCACTCCACGACGCTGAAACGCGCTATACACCATTGGAGAAGATCGCCTACGCCCTTGTCATGAGTGTCCGTAAACTAAGGGCTTATTTCTTCGAACATCAAGTGGAAGTCCTGACAACTCTACCTCTAAGACAAGTCCTACATCGACCAGACACCAACGGGCGACTCCTCAAGTGGTCGCTGGAGATCGCCCAATACGGTATCACTTACGCCCCTCGCACAGCGATCAAAGGCCAAGCTCTGGCTGACTTCATGGTGGAGCTGACGTTCCCTCACAGTCCAACCCAGGTCGGTCGACCTGCCTGGAAGTTATATGTGGATGGCTCGGCGACCAATTCGAGAGCAGGGGCAAGGATTGTCCTCATCAGTCCCGACGGACAAAGTTTCACTAACGCAGTGCGTTTCAGCTTTCGTGCGACCAAAAATGAAGCCGAATACGAAGCCTTGGTAGGCGGGCTCGATCTGGCCCTCGCCCTAGATGTTCGTCGCCTCCATATCTTTATGGACTCCCTTTTGGTCGTGAACCAAGTTAAGGGAGAATATGAGGCGCGCGGCGAACAGATGGTCAAATACCAAGAGCTGGTCGCCGAAATGTGCACAAAATTTGAAGAAGTGCTAATCGAACAAGTCCCGAGAGAGCACAACTCCCAGGCCGATGCACTTTCCAAGCTAGCATCATCGGATGGGGCAGCCGATTTCTCCAATATACAAATCACAAAGTCAGCAAGGCCGGCGATCGACAGAAGCCTGGTCACCACGGTCGCCATCGTCGAGGAGAACTGGATGACTCCGTTCATCAAATACTTAAAGGACAGAATGGTCCCTGACGACCGTGTTAAAGCTCGCCAACTCCAGCTTCGTGCGACCAGATATACCCTATTGGACGACCGGATTTACAAGCGAGCCTTCAGCCTTCCCCTCCTCAAGTGTATTACACCGGAGGAAGGTCGGCTCATTTTAGCTGAGATCCATGACGGGATTTGTGGAAACCATGCGGGAGGGCGAGCTCTCATCCATAAGACAACCAGACAAGGGTTTTTCTGGCCATCACTTCAGAAGGATGCGATCGCCTATGCCAGATCGTGTCATAGGTGTCAGATAATGGGACCCAACATTAAACTATCCCCCGAACAGCTCACCTCCATGTATAGCCCTTGGCCATTTGCGCAATGGGGCATCGACCTTATAGGTCCCTTGCCGACGGCTCCAGGGGGCTGTAAGTTCGCAATCGTAGGGGTCGACTATTTCACCAAATGGGCTGAGGCCGAGCCGCTCAACAAGATCGGCCAAGAGCAAGTGATCAAGTTTATATGGAGAAACGTCGTATGCCGGTTCGGTCTGCCTCAGGCCATCATCTCCGACAACGGAAAGCAGTTCGACGGCTTAGAAGTCATGCAATTCTGTGAGAAATGGGGAATCAAAAGATTGTTTTCAGCACCCTATCACCCTCAGACGAACGGACAGGTAGAGGCTGTGAACAAGATCCTCAAACACACAATTAAAGCGCGACTCGAATCCAGGCAAGGACGATGGGCGAGCGAGCTCCCAGATGTTTTGTGGTCCTACCGAACGACGACCCGTAATTCAACCGGCGAAACCCCATTCGCCCTCGCCTTCGGAACAGAAGCGGTGATTCCTTCAGAGATCGCCGTCCTCAGCCATCGAACCGAACAAGAGATGACGACCGACAACGATGTGGCCCGACGAATCAACCTAGACATGCTCGAAGAACGACGGCTAACCTCAGAAATGAAGAACGCAATCCACAAAAGGAGAGCCGAGAAGTTCTTCAATTCAAAGGTCAAAGAAAGAAGGTTTCAAGTGGGCGATCTCGTCCTCAAGAAGATCCAAACCCACACAGGCGTTTTCGGTCCGAACTGGGAGGGACCTTTCAGAGTATCCAGATGGCTAACTAAAGGAGCCTACGAACAGGAACATCCTGACGGTACTCCGAATCAATACCCCTGGAACGCCGTGCATCTGAAAAAATACTACCAGTGATAATTTTGTATTCAATTTCAATGATGTTCAAGGAATATAATGAGATTTTTTCCTATCCCATCTATTCTGGCGATCGCCCCACCAGGCATATCGCATACCGCCGACGATCGTTGATCATGACGATCCGAGGTAAAATCAATGCAGCCATGGTCCTGGAGGTCGATGGAACCGACAGCTTCGCCCATGCAAGGTTCCTTTGGGCTGAGATCGCCCGCCCTTCGTTTAAATACGAGGCCGGCGTAGCCGAAGGACCCTCTAAAATAATCAGTAGACACGATCGCACGTCCTCAAGGTACATCATCGAACATGGTGAACCCGGACAATGCGACGTGCCACTACCCCCGTCTCAACGTACACCGTCGAGGGTCGCCATCTTCATGGCGGGCCGAGGTGAAAGAAGAGCTGACAAGACACGGACGTGGAGTCGAATAAGCCGACGACGCCCCGCGCAAGGACTCCTCCAGACCAAGATCGCCCGCCTTTCGTTTTAACACAAGGCAGGCGTAGCCTAACGGAGGACCCTCACAAAAAGTGAGTCGCGGGATACACAATATCCCTCGCACACAAAGACACGGTTGCCATGGTCGGTCCATCGAACACCCCAACCGTACATGATTCTTCAGAATCGGCAAAACTGAAGATAGCTCGCCAGACAAACTAGTTTTTGTTTCCTTACTTACAATAAGTAAACAAAAACAAGGGGGCGGAGATGGGTCGAGCTAATCCCAAATACGATCGGACAAAAAGGAACCACGCACGATCGGCTTCGCTCAAACACACGCAGGACGATCGGAGTCGTTCGACAAAAATTACAAGTAAGAATTCCGATTCAAAACATATCAATGCTTTCAACACTCAGACAATCGGTCGGATGAACAAAACGTCGAAAGCAATCATACACGTACTTGTAAAAATTGCACGCAAACATTCAAAGGCGATCGTATGTAAAGAGACAGTATGAAAAGAGGAACATTTTATTCATAACGCAAGTTTCGTACATTACGGGGCCCGAAGGCATTACAAAAGGAAAACAAAAAAGTACAAGTTACAGAGGAAAACAAAAATGTCTCTCAAGGCCCCGCCGGCTGGTCATCGCCCTCAGGTTGCGGATCGGCTTGCCCCCCCCCCCCATCGGCCTCGGGATGAATGAGTTTACCAGTATACCAACTCAAGCCGATCCCGAAGTCGACAAAGTCAAGGATCGGCAAGGAGAACTCCGGGTGCAAAGGATGCTCGAGGGCATAGGATTTGAAGCTCTCCATCAAGGGACCGATCTCGATCCCTGCCTTTTTAGCGGCTCGAACAGCATCAGCATAGGCTAACTAATAAGCGAACTCGCCGACGAGCGCAACGTTGAGGTAGGGATCGGCCTCGATCGCCTTCAGCTGCCCCTTCAACTCCACGGCCGTCTTCTCAGCCTCCGCCAGCTCGACCACCTTGGCGACATTCTCACCCTTGGCCTTCTCCAGCTCCTTCTTCGCCGCCTCCAGCTCACCGCTGAGCCGATCCACCATCACCTTCAGCCCGGCCGCCTCCTCCTGCGAAGCCGCATACTTCTGGCGGGTGTCCTTCTCCTTATCACGGGACCGGTCGGTAGCCTCCTTAGAGCGGATCAGCTCCTGCTTCAATCGGTCAACGTCCTGTTTAGCCCTTTTGGCCGTCTCCTCATACTCCTTCTCCATAGACTGGATCCGGTTAGCAAATTCAATGTTTTTATTCCGGGCGGCCTAGAGGTCGCTATGGAGACGAGCAGTAGAGGTTCGCCCTTCAAAATCCCTAGCATCTTGGACGGCCATCGTCGCCGTCTGGAGAGCCAGGGCAACGGTCGCCTGCATGGCGTCTCCAGATCGCCGACGAGCGATCGCATCAAGATCGGTCGTCCAGGCCTTGGGCAGAGAGGTGATAGCCTGTCGTACGTAAGTAGGGACTTCGAGGGACTGTTGTGGAGCCTTACTCGACAAGAAGTCCAGCACCATAGGAGCGACGTCCGGATCGGCGAGACGAACCCTGCAGCATAAACCAAAGAAACCAAGGAGTTAGCCTATACCTTACTCAGAATGCCTAACTCAGAAAATTTTGATCCTTTCTTACCTATTGACCAGCTCGGGATCGCGACCAAAATAAGGCTTGCCCCGAGAGGTTTCCGCCTCAGCGATCGCCACCTTCTTCGTAGGGCCGCCCGATGACCGGGAGCCGGTCGTCGAGGGCCTAGGACCTGATCGCTCCGTCATCGGGATGACAGAAATAAGAGCCGCAGCAACCGGAGGCTCAAGAATGGATACATCCGCCTCAGTAATCGGCGGGGACTCCTCCGACCTCCGCCTCTTGCGGCGCTGAAGTTGTTCCTCTTCCTGAACTACCGGTTCGGCGACCGGCACCTCAGCAGGCCTCGTCACCGGAGCAGGGCGAGATGTCGTCGCAGGAACGCGACCAGTCTGCTTACCCAAGTGAAGGCGACCTATGAGTCCCGTGTTTGACATGGCGATCTCTGGCGGTGGCTCGGCAAATCGGGGAAAATGAACCTCTGTCAAAGAAGAGGTACAAACAAGTTAGACAAAAACTTAAACGATACGACCTCCTGGAGACGAGCGTCAAGCAAGGAAGCACCACTTAAGCTCATACCTGGAACTTTCAAGTGATGGGAGAAGCAAAACAAATGAGCCCCCAACCGATGAATTTCCTTACCGAGCGAGCGAACGTCTTTGAAAGAATCCGGCAAGGCACGAATCCGCTCCCAAACGATCAAGAAATCGAAAGGAAGATCGCCGATCGCTGGAACTAGAGGTCCTGCAAAAAGAAAACAAAATTAGATCAGTCCAAGACAAGCTCAATCAAGGGGAGAGTTAAAATCCTTACTCGGATTCCTCTCCCGGAAAGTGGTAGGGATCTCCAACTCCTCATTCGGCCTGTCGCTCGATGCCGATCGCCACGCCCCGCCGACCCAGCACCATTTAGCCAGGTCACCCCTGGTCTTGTTCGGCACACCGAGGACCACTCTCCCCATTCGGCCTTGGATATGATTGCCGCCGATCGACCCTTTCTGCGCGGCCAGTTTAAACAGATAATTCATCTCCAGCGCAGTAAGGAGGCGGAACAACCGGTGACCGCCAAACAGTGTCAACGTGCAGATGACACAGAGCTGCCGTTCGGCGTCAGTTGAAGAGGCGCCAAATTCCAGGCGATCAGCAAGTAGGAGACGGCGAATGGCAGAGGAAATCGCAGACCGGCCTCCATAATCATCTCGCTGACGGCAACCATATCCTCGGGCGGTTGGTCGGCACGTTCATTCTCCGAGGGCACGTGCAAGGAAACGTCAGAGGGGATGTGATATTTGGCCCTCCAACGGCTCAGGTCTTTCTTGGTCGCCGTACTCCGGATCTTTCCGAGAGTCCACGGAGACGGGACGGCGGCCTGAAAAACCGTCCGCTTCACATGTTCGTAAGGGTGAGCGGCGGAGTAGGCTTCGAAGTCAAATTCCGGACAGGGTCCGGCGATCGCTTCCATCATCTGAGCGAAAGCCACATAGGCAGGGCCGAATCTACTCTCTCGTTCCCAGGCCGCCCGCACCAAATCATCCTCATCCACCGGCGAGCCCCCCTGCTCCGCCGTCGCCGCCGTCCTCGCCACTTCGGCCTCATTGAAAAGTTCTTCGAGTTCTGCGGGTGCAATCCCCGCACGAATAGCTTCAACGGCCGTCTCCATATCCACTCCAACGGGAATCTCCTCCCGTTCAGGCGACGTTGCGGCGGCGGAAGTGTTAGGAATATATGCCCTCGAATGCCACTCAGAGGATGAGAGAGTGAGAGCAATTGTATTGTAATTATGAATATTATATTTAATAAGGCAATTATTATTTCTATATTATTGTATATCACTGGCATTGTGATTTGGTATATAGAATAATAGTCCTTGCATTTGAGAGTGAACATTCTACTTCTTATGGAGATAAGGAGATAGGCACTAGAAGTGTTTAGAGCTCGAATGCTTAACTAGTTCGCAAGTCGATAAAAATTAACAGGACATTAAGTTTTAATAAGACTTGTATAACTGATGCTAGGACGTGTGCACGTCTTGATAGCATAGTTATAAGTATATTGGTGGGACCAGTATACTTGAACATGACTCATACTCGATTTAGTCACACGGTATTCACTCTCAAAGAGTCGATGACGAATCAAAAGGTTGTGATAGTATACGTGGACCTTTGACTTGAGGGTTCAGTAGAAGATGTGCCTGTGACGTTTAGTTTGTCATTAGAGTAGTTAGACTCATTTGCTTAATTGCTGAGTCGACCTCGAAGTGCGGACTATACGGGCAGGTAGCAGTCTTTACTGTACGCCAAGAAAGGATTCTATCTCCTGTTAGTGAGCAGGCGAATGTCCTATACGGTTAATGGCGAATAAGATCATAAGTCTTTGGCCAAAGCATTCTGATATAGTCGTATTATTAGATACACTATTAATCAGTCGGTCTTGATTTGCATTAACACATGTATAGAGTCTAGTCAACGATGAGGTTTGACTTTACCGTGACCCGAAGATTTGGACCGGGACATCGATGAAGGGTCTATACGTATATGGTAGTCATGACATAATGGTTACGGAATGATTCGTTCATTCGTTCTCGATCCGGGGTTCTGATGCGGCCGCTAGTGGCTAAGTCTTTGCCCGCACTCATTGATTCCTCCCAATGCCGGTGAGACGAACCTACGAGTCGCGCAATGGATCAATGACGGATAAATAAGAATTAATAATCTCTCTTATAATATTAGATATTAGTGATTTATCGGATAAATCAAATAGCGGTCTTATGAATTGTAAGTAAGTTACTGGGTGATTACTTTAATTCACAAATTATATTTCTTAGAGAAATGTATATTTGTGTTTGATATAACTAATTAATTGGATTAATTAATTAGTATAAACACATTGAAAATAAAACGGATTCGTTTGACGGACATCCGATTCACGAGGGATTCGTTTGACGAACATCCAATACACGAGCCGAATTAACTCGATCCGTTTCTTGGAAGATTCCCTATAAGGACCCCCCTCCTCTCTACTTTGTCTCTCTCTCATTATATTATAAACTTGTGGGATCATGTGAGGTGTAGAGATGCTTTTAAAAGCATCTTCTACATGTGAGGCTTGAAATTATTGTGAAAAGAAAGTCTTTTCAATAATAAAAGTCTCCTTCTTCCTTCCCCAAGTGAATATTTCGTTTTTTTAGAGAGCTTCAAGAGTGAGAAAAATTTTCTACAGCATATACTTGATCTTAGAGACAAGTTATTAGTAGAAAAGATCGAGAGAAAAAATTCCTACAAGCTTCCCTAGCCGCATTCTTAGAGAAAGGAAGTTTGCTGATTTTTCCGTCAAGTTCCGGCGTGTGAAGTAGAGGCACCATGCTTTCGGTGTTTGGAACGAAGGGCTCTTCATCATCATAATCATCATCATCATCATCATACGAAGGTTTTTCAGAGACATCAAAGGTATGGGACTTTGATTCCTTGATCTTCGTATTTCTTTTCGTATATACGTTACTTGATCGATCCTCTTAGGGATTCCGTTTATTCTTCCGCTGCGTTTATTTTCTGCGGAATCCCAACAGTGGTATCGGAGAGAGGTCGAATATATCGTATATACGATCATCTTTGCATTTGGAATGTTATTTGATGATGTTTATGATTTAGAATCATAATAGATATAATCGAAGAAATTTAATCGTTCGTAGTAAGTCAAGTTTCGACTATTTTATGTGAATTATAAATCTGAAAATTTTGATTTTTGTCGATTTATAAGTTCTTCATGAAGTTAAGAAACTTTTTCGTTTTGGAAGCGAGTCGAAAAACTGAGAAAAACGGGGGTTAAACACGAATACCGCACGAAGACGCAGTGCCGGCTCTTTGGGCTTGCTGGCGCCGGCGAGAGTGACTCGGTAGGCTCTGTAGCAGCTCGGACAGCCTGCCGGGCGATGGCGAGAGTGACTCGGTCGGCGGTTCTCGGGTTTTCGGCCCGATTTTGAATCGGGTTGTGGTGGGCAATCTTTGGATTTTCCGGGACTCCATTTTTGTGTTTATATTTCGTTGTAATAATTTCCGAAATTTAAATTGGATTTAATTGGATTTAATAAAATATTTGGAATATTTTTTATTAAGGGAAATTATTAGACGAGAATATTGTTTTGGCCGGATTACTTTGAACGGATTAAAATGACGATTATAAATATTAATTTGATTAATATTGTAGAAATTAAATAGATTAATTTTTATATTAATTGGATTAATATATTAGTTGATTATTTAATTTCATTTACCGTTACATGTTGTATGGAATGCCTTATGTGATGGTGATATAGCTTGTGGACTTAGTTGTTGATTTGTTCGATTCGATATGGTTGTAAAGACCGTTTTGAGCCTATTTATTTTTACTAGAAAATATCTATAATAAGACGTATTGTTCAATGATGTAATTATTCATATGGCTATGACGAAGACCGAAGACGACCGACTAGAAGACGAAGAATCAATACTGTATTTTTCCTTTCTTTATTTGGCTTGGCCCAATACTTAGGAAAAAATCCATGAGCTATATGTTGGTAGTAACTAGGTTGCTATTTATTGTTTTTCATTTTGAATGATTGACAAACCACAAACCGCGCTTATAAATGGATTAATGTGCAAAGTGTAACATATAATCGCGTTAATACTCCCACTTACAAACACTAAGTTATAAAGGTTACGAGGTTTCCTACCCTCCGTCAAACTCATGGAAAATTGAAATCTAAACTGGAATATTATTCTTCCGAGTATGTCGGGGTAATATTTTTGGGGAAAGTTGATAAATTCCTAGAGTGCATTAGATGCCTTTGGTTGTGACAAATCAAACCCCTATAAACCGTATGGGTTGCCGGGTAAGATTCAATTGTCAGACTAATAGGAGTTGACGGTTTAAACTTAGATAGTTCAGCGAGCCATAGAAACCGAATGGGTTGAGGGCAAGTGAACTAGGGGTAAAAGAAGATCGAATCATCCATTAGATGGGTTGGTATTAGACACCACTTTATAAAGAATAATAGAATATAAACCGTATGGGTTGCCCTCTATCAAACTTTGTAAAGAAATCGATCACCACTATGGAGTCACCCAAGACTTCCGGATTTAACATGGGAGTGTGTAAATGCCGATAAAATAGTGGTAGCCGAGTTATGAATAAAGAAAGTCCTTAAATTCTTTACTCGGATCATAATTAAACAAACACTAACGAATCTCAAATTATTCTCTGCAGTTAACAAAATTCTCAATATGACAATGAACCCACTCGCTATACTACTTGAAAAGAACGTCTGGTGGTCCGAACTATGTGGGAGCCGGAACTTGAGGATTGTCCTAACTATGGAAATGCTGGGATACGTCTTGGAGGCGGACATCCCAGCGGCTCCTGCAAGAACCCGAGCCAATCAGGAAGATGTCGATGCCCATGAGAAATTGGTAAAAGACGACATAAGAGTGCGAGGGTACATGTTAGGCTCAATGACCAATGAGCTTCAACGTGCCCATGAAAAGATGACGTCTTCACGAGCCATCTTAGCGCACCTGGCTGAGCTCTATGGAGAGCATAGCCGAACTGCTAGATATGAGATATCAAAGCAATTATTCGGCGTCAGGATGAAGGAAGGAGAGAGGGTTGGGGACCATGTCCTCAAGATGATCTCGATGATTGAGAGATTGGAAGCTCTTGATTTTCAGATGCATGCATCTCTCCAAACTGACCTTATCCTGCAGTCACTTCCTGACTCCTTTTCACAATTTGTCATGAACTTCAACTGCAATGACATTGCATGTAACTTAGCTGGGCTAATGAACAAACTGACGACTGCCCGGTCTCAGATGATGACAAAGGGAAAGGAAGCTGCACTTGTGATTTCTTCTGGGACTTGGAAGTCCAAGAATAAGAAGAAAAAGAACAAGAAGCAGTTAGGTCCAATAGCCAAGATCGAAAAGGGAAAGGGCAAGGCCCCAATGGTTCAAAAGAGCAACGGGGCCAAGAAAACAGATGTATGCCTCAACTGCAGTGAGCTAGGCCACTGGAAGAGGTACTGTCCAAAGCTTGACCGTGTGCGCCTTGGTGCAGAACTCGGTTTTAGAAACAAATTGTTCTCAGCGTATATTTTACTTCTTGGATACTTGATTCCGGTGCGAGTTCTCACATTTGTACAATGAATCAGGATCTGGAACGAAGTAGGAAGCTGGATTCAGGGGAGGTGATGGTCACCGTCGGAAGTGGGCATAGTGTCGAGGCTTCTGATATCGGATCCCTTATGTTGGATTTAGAATCTGGTTTTATTCTTACTTTAGATGATGTACTTGTTTTGCCCAAGGGGCACAAGAATGTTGTATCAATTCCGGTCATGGACCGAAAGGGATTTCACTTCTTTATTGGAGATGGGTCCTGTCGTATTTATTTCAGAAATAAATTGGTTGTATCTTGCTACATTATTAAATGGTTTATACCATTTAAATTTAAAGAATAAAACAACTGTGAACACTATAACTAGGAAGCGTGGTAGGGATGAAACGAACCAAGCACTTAAGTGGCATCTTAGACTTGGTCATGTCGGTCAGACCAAGGTTCATAAAATGGAGAAAGATGGGCTTACATGTCCATTGGGATCAGATCCCTATCCAACTTGTGAATCTTGCCTTCAAGGCAAAATGACTAAGTTACCCTTCCGCAGGGACTTTTGAAAGAGTCTTTGAAAAACTGGATTGATCCATACCGACGCCTGTGGCCCTTTTGAAGTGGCACGAGATTTTCAATATTTCATTACATTCACCGATGACCATACGGTATGGATTCGTACTTAATGAAACATAAGTCAAGCTTTTGATAAATTCAAGGAATTTAAAGCCCTAGTTGAAACTCAAACAGTAACCGTGTTAAAACTCTTCGGACCAGGGGTGGTGAGTACATGAGTACCGAATTTGATGAGTTCTTAAAAGAACTAGGAATAGTGTCACAATTCACTCCTACAGCTACTCCACAATTAAATGGTGTATCAGAAAGAAGGAACCGAACCTTGTTGGACATGGTTCGCTCCATGCTTAACTATACTGATCTACCGATTTATCTGTGGGGTTACGCACTCCTTACTGCTGTGCATATCTTGAACAGATGTCCTTCCAAATCCGTTCCTAAGACTCCCCATGAGATGTGGAGAGGTAGGAAACCAAGTCTTAATCACATTAGGATTTGGGGATGCCCTGCTTATGTCAAGAAGACTAAAGTAGAGAAATTGGAAACTAGGTCTGTGAAAGGTCGTTTCATAGGATATCCAGGGGATTCCATGGGATATCTATTCTACATGCACGAAGATCATAGGATCATCGTTGCTATACAAGCACACTTCCTGGAAGATCAGTTTATTCAGGAAGCAGTTGTAATATCCGCAATTTTCGATTTTCGGTAAATTTATTTTTTCGGTCGGAGTCCGTTTTGACGACTCGCTCATGACCGTTTCGTCATTCTGAGAATGATTAATTCTACACTTTTTGACATCCGAGTTCGTTTCGGTGTCGTTTTGTTGAATTCTGTGCTTTTTAGCAACTTTTCCGCGCTTGAGTTCGATTCTTGCGAATCTCGTTCGAAACTGCTGTTTCGAGTTTCCCGTAAGTCCGTTTAACTTTGTTAGACGTGTTGTGAATTTCGGTTTGGTTATTCGATCACGTATCGTGATTTCCGGGCGTTTTGGGCCATTTTGTAATTTCTTGAAAGTTACGGGTATCCGTATCTGTAATTGTTGACTCGACCCATTTCTTGGTCGCGTATGATTAATTATGGTATTATGTTTTCATTTCGGGTCGTTGATGTTGTCCGCGAACTTTTTTAAATCGTGTTCGTTAAAATGCGTTTCGGAAATCGGGTCGTCGAGCCACAGACAGTTGGGGGCCGCCGACGGTGGCGGATCGGCCGGACGATTGCGGGCACGGCCGACGGAGTGCGCGAGAACCGGCGTAGCGCACGCTACGGCCGGAAGGCTGCGCGCGCTAACCGGCAGGTGTAGCGCACGCTGCCGGGTGGCCTAGCGTACGCTATCGGGCCGGACAGTGGGGTTTCTGAGGTTCTGGACTCGGTCAGGATCGGCAGGTAGCGCGCGCTACTGTCGGTCGTAGCGCACGCTAACCGGCAGGGGTAGCGCACGCTGCCGGCCGACTAGCGTACGTTACCTGGGTAAGTTTGTTAGTCCAGTGGCTACTGGACAGGTCGGCTAGCGCGCGCAGCTTGGCCAGTAGCGCACGCTAGCGGGAGTCGAGGGACGAGTCATGGTCGGCGGAATTTGGTCGGTGGTTCCGGGTCATGCGGGCCATGGCCGAGAGTGCTCGGCCGATCGGCCGATAAGCGCACGCTAGTCCGGAAGGCTAGCGCACGCTAGTTCCGGCCCGATATATATATATGACAGAACACCACATTTCCCTTCATTTTCATTTCCTTCCTTCTCCTTCCGCGAATGGCGATTCATGCGTGACGAATCCATTAAGAATAACAACAAATCCATGAAGACCTTGAGTTCATAACATCAATCGATCGTCTGTTATCAACCTTTGATCCAAATAATCAAGGTAATCTTCCTTAGAACCCTAATTTCGTGAATTTGGGGATTTTTGCATTTTTGTCCGATTCGTTCCGTGTTGTTGATTAATTCATGATGGGTATGATTAATCTTGATAGTATTCTTGTGTTTAACATCATTTAATCCATTGTTCTTCGTCGAATCGATGTATAATTCTTGATTTCCTTCGAATTGACTTTTTGGGGGATTTGTCCCCGATCTCGTTTTTCATCCGTTTTCGATGGATCGATTATGGTTAAATGATGTTGTTAAACATATTCTATGGATTGTATATCCATATTTCAACTTGGAATTCCGTTTTCGGGTTTTGACGGAACGAATCGTGTTCTTGGCCGTTTTTGGGGGAAATCCGTGAACTTTCGTCATCCGTTCTTTGAATTCAACGGCTTTGAGTCGTGTTATGGAATTCATTTCATTGTTATTATTTGTCCTTCGTAGTTTGTGAACGTGAGTTGGCGTTCGGTGGAGTCGGCGGGTTCGTAGTCGGTTCGGGCCAACCTACTTCGGTCGATTCTCCGCGTTGTTCTTATTCGAGGCAAGTACCTTGCCCATACTTTTCTTATTTTATGGATATGATGATCGGTGTTCGTCTTAATGTGTTTGTTTGGTTATTTGAAATGAAGTTTCAAAAGATTTCGGTTTGGCCTCGTTAAAGGCTCTCTTTCAAAACGCGTGTGTGTTTTGTGAACGTTGTGTTTTGGGAATTGACTATTTTGAACGTTGAAGGCTTTGATGATATTCCTATTGTTTAAAGTTGTGGAATTGTGTATTCCGTGTTTAATCTTGTTATTGTGTTTTGGAGAGTTGATAATGTTGTCGGATAAATGGCCATCTCTAGTAAGTATTCTGGATGAACTTACATTCTTAGCATATTAGTATTGCATGAGTAACGTGTGTGTGTGTGTATGCTCACTACGGGTTAGATCCGACGGGGTCTCGGTAGGGCTCCACGAAGCTGTGGAACCGCGAGCTTGCTTTTAACCACTGTGGGTTAGATCCGACGGGGTCTCGGCAGGGATCCACGAACACTACGCCATAGATGGCTTTCTACAACACTTAAGGGGGGGTGTTACCTTCTTGCATGTTATCATAGCTATGAAATTTTGGACCTACCACAACGCTCGGGTTATGGTGTTACCAAATCCTGAAATATATGTTACTCTAGCCATAAAAGGTGTAACTCTCAGTAACACCATGAGATGTGTTACCTTAGAGTACTAATAAACAAAATTTTGAATTTTATATAAAATTAATTATTTAATAAATTTTTAACTTTAAAAATAATTAATTTTAATAAAACATTGAATCTATTTTTATAAAAAAATTATTCTATCAAATAATGAATTTTATATATATTTTATAAATAATAAAATATTTTTAATAAATTTAAATTGAAAAGGTTTTAAAATAAAGTAGTATTTAAAAATTAATAAATTTTGATTTAAATAATTAAAAAAATTATTAAAAAAATCAAAGCTTGTAATAACTATGAATAATTACAAAATAATTAAAATAGCAAATTTAATGTCTACATATAATAATAATTTTAATCATTATAAAATACTATGATATAATGACTGAAAATGAAAATGAAAATAAAAATATATTGCATAAAATTGAAAGGATTATTAATATTAATTGAAGAGTTAACATTATAAATGCACTAGTAGAATAAACATCAAAGACTTCGGTAATGTATATTAGCAAAGTAAAAACAAACAACAACTTCGCTTTTCAATTTACTGAAGTAAAAAACCCACATAGACTTCAGTAAATGATACCAAACGAAAAAGTAGGAGCTAGTTAGAAATTTAAAGTTACAAAGACTTCGCTAATTTGATAATTAATGATACCAACACACTTTCTCTCTAAAACACACTTTCCACTAGGGGTGTTAAAAAATATCCGATACCCGATATCCGATCCGAAAATCTAAAAATCCGATCCGAAATTATCCGAAAAATCAGATATCCGAAATTTTGGATATCAGAAATTCGGATATCCATTTTTTCGGATTCGGAGAGTGTTTTTCAAAAAATTTAGATATTATTAGTATATAACGAATACCGTAACATTATCGGTATCTAAAAAATTCAAAAAAAAAAAAAACGCTAAATCATGATTTGAAACTAAAAAAGACCGTCTCATTTCATTTCTTACGCATCCAAACCCTAGAGTAGTCGATTCTGCACCTCATCCTGGTAGTCTCATTTCCTTTTCAGCACTCATTTCAGCTCGCCAACTACAACATCCAGAAGGAGTCGACTCTCCACCTCGTCCTTCGCCTTCGCGGTGGCGCTACGAAGCATAAGAAGAAGACCTACACCAAGCCTAAGAAGACCTTCACCTCGTAGTTTCTAATTTTTTTCGCTCGCGGTATTTTCGAACGGAAGTCAGGTTGCCGGCCCTCCGGTGCCTGTCTGAGTGAGCGGCACCTCTCTGGATACTACTGGGAGTCTCGCGTCACTTTCCCCTCATTTTATTTTCAATTTACTGTTGTGAATTTTGTGTTTTTTTATTTCCCCTGAAAATAGGGTTCGTCGCCAGTTTCATATCTGATTTGTAGTCTTTGTGGTTGTGTGTTTTTAGGAGTTTCATTTGGCTTGTCATGGCTAACCCCACTAAGCTACTGGATTTGGTCCGCCGCCCAGTTTTGGGATAAATTGTTGATTTCTGATCGATTCCGACCGGTGAAGCAGGATTAGTGGTGGAAATCAATTTACATAGATGTCGTTGCCGAGGAATAGAAAGAGACCTTCAGATGGAGGTCAGCTTAAACCTAGTTTATTGTTTATTCGATTTTTAAGCTTTGATTTTGTTCTTTGGTTGATTTATGTATGCTTTGAAGTTCGTTTTGAGTTTTGAAATCATGTAGTTGTGTTGTTTTTCATTGTCTGTGGATACGATGTTTTATTTGAACTAACGAGGTCTATTGTTTACATCCGTATGGAGATGTCTAATGTTTGATTATGATGATTAGAATAACTTGTACCGCTTAGGTTTTTGGTTGGTGAAGGGGCCCGCATGTGGGCGAAGTCCAGGTATTGCTTCGGATGACACCGTAGAAGAAGCCGATGAGGTAGTTTTTTCATGTTTTTCTTCTTGTCAACCAATCGTCCGCCAAGAAATCACTTCCATGTTGAAAGATAGAAAATGTTTGTTTGTCTGATCTCAACTTGTTGTAATCTATGCATATGTCATGGTGGCGGTGGTTGGTGACCGAAAGAGCAAGGAATCAATGGAAAATATATAAAGCACTGCTTGATGAGGCCAAAGCTATTAACGGTTCAGGTGCCTCAGGCGGACCTCGTTATTAATAACACGACCTATTACACAATTTGAAAATAGAGCAATTTTCACTGATTGCCAAGCGACTATCGACATAAATATGTCATGTAAGTACAAATATCCCCTTTCTTGAATTTTGTACTTATACGACATATTTACTTTCATCAGCCCTCTCTTGACATATCTTTATTAATTTTTATTAGAATGCCAAACACTTTTACTTACACGACATATTTATGTTTCTTGTTTTTTTCTTGCATGTGTCTGGTCATGGATTTTTGAAGCAATGATTGTGTTACTGAAGAATAGGTTGAGCACATTATTCATTTTCCTTTTCATCCAAGTTTAGAACTGTATTTTGTACCGATAATCTGACCATGCTTGAACTCAGATGACTCAAGGATACAAAGATAGTTCAAGGTGTCTAAAGTATAAGACTGTGGACACTGACATCATTTGCATGGAGTGCACTAGTGAGTGGTCTTGCAAAAGATATTCAAAATGATTCAAACATAAGCGAGCAACGGCAAGACTCGAACATAATGATTTTGCCACTAGCTTCTTGTCATTGTATTGCAGTACCATTCTCCTCTTTTCACACATTGGTGGGCTATCTTATTTTAGTAAGAGTAGTTTAACTCCGCAAGTTTTGATTGTTATGGGTGTCTTGATGTATTATGTCGACTTATCATTGTTCTCATGGATGAATAAGCACTGTTCTTTCTGTATTACTTTCTGAAAAGTCCCCATGTGCAGTAAGTTAAAGAGCAGTGCAAGTTTGCCATCAGAAACAAAGGAGACTGCAGATAAAAGACATAACAACTCATCTGTCCTTCAGCTAGAGGAGAAATCAGAAAGTTCATGTGTCCTTTTTCGGACATTCCGTTACGGCTAGTGTCCAACATTGTATGGATCCATGGATGCTTGGAAACGAGTTCTGTATTCCTTTTCAGCTTTATGTAGTGCTATACTCATCCTTCATTAATGAAATTTTAAGTAAACAACAAACTGAATGAGGTAGTGAACTACCAAAATGCCACTTTTTATCTGTTTATTGCTGCTTCTACTCATTCACAGCACCATCCAATAGGGTCTTCTCGTCGGAATTTTATCTCGAACTTTTGTTAAATTATTGTTATTGTTAATTTTTTTTGGTGCTACTATATATTGTTAATTTTATCACTTCATATGAAGCGATCCATCATATACCTTTTCTAGTGTTGTAGATGACACAGCACAAGTGGGCATGGCCCTTTATGCAACCAGTGGATGTTGAAGGACTTGGTTTGCATGATTACTATCAGGTACATCTTGTCGCTTGTTTGCAGTTTTAATTACATTAAAAATTAAAGAGTGAATGTCAGATTAGGCCTTGTGTTTACCAAAAATAACCGCACCATTTGGGGAAATAAA
>JAWKAU010000517.1:47500-63720 GCA_033398695.1 Orobanche coerulescens | reverse complement strand
TTTGTTATTTGCAAGAGTCCATCACCTGTAGATCCGCCGAATATATCCCAGAATGTGCCCTTCCTTCTATTTGAGCCTCTCACCATGAATCCGGGAATCAAATTTCGATTTTGATTTTTTAGATCTATAGTATTTTGAATAATATTTCCAACGCCGCTTGTTTCGACCCAATCGGACGAATAACGAAGGAGATATGGCCAAAATAATGGAGGAACAGCAATTGAGAAACGACAAAAAACATCCGGAAGTGTCCACAAAATTGACGATTATCGAATCGATCCCGCCCCATGTCGTAGGCCTTTGAATTAGCCTCCCATAGCAGCAAGAATCGACCCAATACGATAAATAACGAAGGAGATATTGCCGAAACGGTGGCATGTGCCGGAAAAAGAAGCTCATCGTTGGCCTCCTCTAATTGCGTCGTCGTGACCTCACTTTTACCAGAAACTGTTTTGACCATATCTACTTCGTTACTTATCCGATTGGGACGATTCTCGAAGCGTTAAAAACCTTATTCGAAGACCTATAACTTTATGTGATAAAATATCGATTCTGACGGGATCCAAAATTTCCAACTTTCGATCATTTCCCCAAGGTACCCTAGGAAAATCAATCGAAAAATTTTGAAATAAAATTCAATTTTTTGTCGAGAATTGCTCTGATATTTATTTATAGTGTCCCGTGATGAGATTTTGTTATTTGCAAGAGTCTATCACCTGTATATCCGCCGAATATATCCCAGAATGTGCCCTTCCTTCTATTTGAGCCTCTCACCATGAATCCGGGAATCAAATTTTGATTTTGATTTTTTAGATCTATAGTACTTTGAATAATCTTTCCAACGCCGCTTGTTTCGACCCAATCGGACGAATAACGAAGGAGATATGGCCAAAACAATGGAGGAACAGCAATTGAGAAACGACAAAAAACATCCGGAAGTGTCCACAAAATTGACGATTATCGAATCGATCCCGCCCCATGTCGTAGGCCTTTGAATTAGCCTCCCATAGCAGCAAGAATCGACCCAATCCGATAAATAACGAAGGAGATATTGCCGAAACGGTGGCATGTGCCGGAAAAAGAAGCTCATCGGGGGCCTCCTCTAATTGCGTCGTCGTGGCCTCACTTTTACGAAGCTGTTTGACCATATCTCCTTCGTTACTTATCCGATTGGGAAGATTCTCAATGCGTTAGATACCTTATTCTAAGAGCTATTACTTTATGTGATAAAATATCGATTCTGACGGGATCCAAAATTTCCAACTTTCGATCATTTCCCAAGGGGTACCTACAAGGAAAATCAACTGAAAAATTTTCGAAATAAAAATTTAATTTTTTTGTCCAGGATTGCACGGATATTTATTTATAGTGTCCCGTGATGATATTTTGTTATTTGCAAGAGTCCATCACCTGTAGATCCGCCGAATATATCCCAGAATGTGCCCTTCCTTCTATTTGAGCCTCTCACCATGAATCCGGGAATCAAATTTCGATTTTGATTTTTTAGATCTATAGTACTTTGAATAATCTTTCCAACGCCGCTTGTTTCGACCCAATCGGACGAATAACGAAGGAGATATGGCCAAAACAATGGAGGAACAGCAATTGAGAAACGACAAAAAACATCCGGAAGTGTCCACAAAATTGACGATTATCGAATCGATCCCGCCCCATGTCGTAGGCCTTTGAATTAGCCTCCCATAGCAGTAAGAATCGATCCAATCCGATAAATAACGAAGGAGATATTGCCGAAATGGTGGCATGTGCCGGAAAAAGAAGCTCATCGGGGGCCTCCTCTAATTGCGTCGTCGTGGCCTCACTTTTACCAGGAACTGTTTTGACCATATCTCCTTCGTTACTTATCCGATTGGGACGATTCTCGAAGCGTTAGAAACCATATTCGAAGACCTATAACTTTATGTGATAAAATATCGATTACGAACCGGGATCCAAAATTTCCAACTTTCGATCATTTCCCCTAGGGGTACCCCTAGGGAAAATCACCTGAAAAATTTTCGAAATAAAAATTCAATTTTTTTGTCCAGGATTACACGGATATTTATTTATAGTGTCCCGTGAAGAAATTTTGTTATTTGCAAGAGTCCATCACCTGTAGATCTGGCGAATATATCCCAGAATGTGCCCTTCCTTCTATTTGAGCCTCTCACCATGAATCCGGGAATCAAATTTCGATTTTGATTTTTTAGATCTATAGTACTTTGAAAAATCTTTCCAACGCCGCTTGTTTCGACCCAATCGGACGAATAACGAAGGAGATATGGCCAAAACAATGGAGGAACAGCAATTGAGAAACGACAAAAAACATCCGGAAGTGTCCACAAAATTGACGATTATCGAATCGATCCCGCCCCATGTCGTAGGCCTTTGAATTAGCCTCCCATAGCAGCAAGAATAGACCCAATCCGATAAATAATGAAGGAGATATTGCCGAAACGGTGGCATGTGCCGGAAAAAGAAGCTCATCGGGGACCTCCTCTAATTGCGTCGTCGTGACCTCACTTTTACCAGAAACTGTTTTGACCATATCTCCTTCGTTACTTATCCGATTGGGACGATTCTCGAAGCGTTAGAAACCTTATTCGAAGACCTATAACTTTATGTGATAAAATATCGATTACGAACCGGGATCCAAAATTTCCAACTTTCGATCATTTCCCCTAGGGGTACCCCTAGGGAAAATCACCTGAAAAATTTTCGAAATAAAAATTCAATTTTTTTGTCCAGGATTGCACGGATATTTATTTATAGTGTCCCGTGATGATATTTTGTTATTTGCAAGAGTCCATCACCTGTATATCCGCCGAATATATCCCAGAATGTGCCCTTCCTTCTATTTGAGCCTCTCACCATGAATCCGGGAATCAAATTTCGATTTTGATTTTTTAGATCTATAGTACTTTGAATAATCTTTCCAACGCCGCTTGTTTCGACCCAATCGGACGAATAACGAAGGAGATATGGCCAAAACAATGGAGGAACACCAATTGAGAAACGACAAAAAACATCCGGAAGTGTCCACAAAATTGCTGATTATCGAATCGATCCCGCCCCATGTCGTAGGCCTTTGAATTATCCTCCCATAGCAGCAAGAATCGACCCAATCCGATAAATAACGAAGGAGATATTGCCGAAACGGTGGCATGTGCCGGAAAAAGAAGCTCATCGTTGGCCTCCTCTAATTGCGTCGTCGTGACCTCACTTTTACCAGAAACTGTTTTGACCATATCTACTTCGTTACTTATCCGATTGGGACGATTCTCGAAGCGTTAAAAACCTTATTCGAAGACCTATAACTTTATGTGATAAAATATCGATTACGAACCGGGATCCAAAATTTCCAACTTTCGATCATTTCCCCAAAGTACCCGTAGGAAAATCAATGAAAAATTTTGAAATAAAAATTCAATTTTTTTGTCCAGATTGCACGGATATTTATTTATTGTGTCGCGTGTTGAGATTTTGTTATTTGCTAGAGTCCATCACTGTAGATCCATGAATATATCCTGAATGTGCCCTTCCTTTTATTTGAGCCTCTCACCATGAATCTGGGAATCAAATTTCGTTTTTGTTTTTTAGATCTATAGTACTTTTAATAATCTTTCCAACGCCGCTTGTTTCGACCCAATCGGACGAATAACGAAGGAGATATGGCCAAAACAATGGAGGAACAGCAATTGAGAAACGACAAAAACATCCTAAGTGTCCACAAAATTGACGATTATCGAATCGATCCGCCCCATGTCGTAGGCCTTTGAATTAGCCTCCCATAGCAGCAAGAATCGGCCAATCCGATAAATAACGAAGGAGATATTGCGAAAGCGGTGGCATGTGCGGAAAAAGAAGCTCATCGGGGCCTCCTCTAATTGCGTCGTCGTGGCCTCACTTTTACGAAGCTGTTTTGACCATATCTCCTTCGTTACTTATCCGATTGGGACGATTCTCAGCGTTAGAAACCTTATTCGAAGACCTATAACTTTATGTGATAAAATATCGATTACGAACCTGGATCCAAAATTTCCAACTGTCGATCATTTCCCTAAAGTACCTAAGGAAAATCAATCGAAAAATTTTGAAATAAAAATTTAATTTTTTTGTCCAGGATTGCACGGATATTTATTTATAGTGTCCCGTGATGAAATTTTGTTATTTGCAAGAGTCCATCACCTGTAGATCCGCCGAATATATCCCAGAATGTGCCCTTCCTTCTATTTGAGACTCTCACCATGAATCCGGGAATCAAATTTCGATTTTGATTTTTTAGATCTATAGTACTTTGAATAATCTTTCCAACGCCGCTTGTTGTGACCCAATCGGACGAATAACGAAGGAGATATGGCCAAAACAATGGAGGAACAGCAATTGAGAAACGACAAAAAACATCCGGAAGTGTCCACAAAATTGACGATTATCGAATCGATCCCACCCCATGTCGTAGGCCTTTGAATTAGCCTCCCATAGCAGCAAGAATCGACCCAATCCGATAAATAACGAAGGAGATATTGCCGAAACGGTGGCATGTGCCGGAAAAAGAAGCTCATCGGGGGCCTCCTCTAATTGCGTCGTCGTGGCCTCACTTTTACCAGAAACTGTTTTGACCATATCTCCTTCGTTACTTATCCGATTGGGACGATTCTCGAAGCGTTAGAAACCTTATTCGAAGACCTATAACTTTATGTGATAAAATATCGATTACGAACCGGGATCCAAAATTTCCAACTTTCGATCATTTCCCCTAGGGGTACCCCTAGGGAAAATCAACTGAAAAATTTTCGAAATAAAAATTCAATTTTTTTGTCCAGGATTGCACGGATATTTATTTATAGTGTCCCGTGATGAGATTTTGTTATTTTCAAGAGTCCATCACCTGTAGATCCGCCGAATATATCCCGGAATGTGCCCTTCCTTCTATTTGAGCCTCTCACCATGAATCCGGGAATCAAATTTCGATTTTGATTTTTTAGATCTATAGTACTTTGAATAATCTTTCCAACGCCGCTTGTTTCGACCCAATCGGACGAATAACGAAGGAGATATGGCCAAAACAATGGAGGAACAGCAATTGAGAAACGACAAAAAACATCCGGAAGTGTCCACAAAATTGACGATTATCGAATCGATCCCGCCCCATGTCGTAGGCCTTTGAATTAGCCTCCCATAGCAGCAAGAATCGACCCAATCCGATAAATAACGAAGGAGATATTGCCGAAACGGTGGCATGTGCCGGAAAAAGAAGCTCATCGGGGGCCTCCTCTAATTGCGTCGTCGTGGCCTCACTTTTACCAGAAACTGTTTTGACCATATCTCCTTCGTTACTTATCCGATTGGGACGATTCTCGAAGCGTTAGAAACCTTATTCGAAGACCTATATCTTTATGTGATAAAATATCGATTACGTTCCGGGATCCAAAATTTCCAACTTTCGATCATTTCCCATAGGGTACCTAGGGAAAATCACTGAAAAATTTTGAAATAAAAATTCAATTTTTTTGTCCAGATTGCACGGATATTTATTTATAGTGTCCCGTGATGAGATTTTGTTATTTGCAAGAGTCCATCACTGTAGATCATGAATATATCCCAGAATGTGCCCTTCCTTCTATTTGAGCCTCTCACCATGAATCCGGGAATCAAATTTCGATTTTGATTTTTTAGATCTATAGTATTTTGAATAATATATCCAACGCCGCTTGTTTCGACCCAATCGGACGAATAACGAAGGAGATATGGCCAAAATAATGGAGGAACAGCAATTGAGAAACGACAAAAAACATCCGGAAGTGTCCACAAAATTGACGATTATCGAATCGATCCCGCCCCATGTCGTAGGCCTTTGAATTAGCCTCCCATAGCAGCAAGAATCGACCCAATCCGATAAATAACGAAGGAGATATTGCCGAAACGGTGGCATGTGCCGGAAAAAGAAGCTCATCGGGGGCCTCCTCTAATTGCGTCGTCGTGGCCTCACTTTTCCCTAGGCGTTTGGCTTCTTCCTCGGACATGAAGTTATGAGATGCTCCAGTGTCGAGTAATGCGCTAACGGTTTGACCGTTAATAGTGGTGCGAGCAAACATGAGCCCTTTCTTCGGAGTAACGGGCGACGGGGCTTGTCCCTTAAGAGCGGACATGTACTGAAGAGAACCCATGATGTGTCGGGGTTCTTCTAATGGAGTGTAATACCCGGTTGTAATTCAGTAATTATCATTCAGTATTTACCATTCAGTAATTGATACTCAGTAATTTCATTCATTATTGATCATTTGTCACTCATTTTCAGTCATGGTATTCATCATTTAGAGTAATTGTATCGTGTATCAATCGTCATTCATCACTAATCTGATTGGAGTTTCGTGCCATGTTTATCATCATTGTCTTTTTCGTTGCGAGCTGTGCGTGAGGAGTAGCGCACGCTACATACTCCTTTTAGCGTACGCTAATTGGGTATAGGTAGCGCACGCTACCACTCAGCTTTAGCGCACGCTAAGGTTACTGGCCGCGATCCAGAAGGTACTGGACTGCAGGTGAGTTATAAGTAGCGCACGCTACGATTGGTAAGTAGCGCGCGCTAGTGGGTTGAAGTAGCGCACGCTAATATGAGGTGTAGCGCGCGCTAAGGACGGATCAGGTTGAGTCCAGTGGCTATTGGACTGCACTGGATTATTTCATAGCGCACGCTATGTGTTGTTGGTAGCGTACGCAACCGATATTTTAGCGCACGCTAAATAATGGTTGTAGCGCACGCTATCGTGGTCAGATCAGAGGTCAGACAGTTTTCTGGACTCTAGTGTTGGGCATCAATATTTCGTTAGCGCACGCTAATAATGGGTCTTAGCGCACGCTAGTAGTATGGCCGTAGCGCACGCTACAAGAAGGTACGTAGCGCGCGCTACCGTGTTCGGACAGTGGGTACTGGACTACCCAAATTACTCGTTAGCGCACGCTACGCACAAGGGCTAGCGCACGCTAACCTGGACTGACTATAAATTGGACAGTTTAGTCAGAGTTCGTCATTATTCATCTCATTTCATTCCTTCGGTAAATCTGGGCGATTTCGAGCGATTCGGAGAGGATTCTTCGAGGTGAATTCATCAATCATCATCTTCAAGCTCATCTTTCGGATTAATCATCATCTCATCATCTTCATCTCATCGAATCAAAGGTATTAATCTCTTGGATCTAGAATTTTGGATTTTTGGGTTTTTCCTTACGATTTCTTCGTGCAAGCTTGGATTATCATTGGAATATGTTAGTTATGGATTATCTAACTTGGATAAATATATTCCTACGGATTTAATGGTTATTTTCGGAATTATTCCAAGAAACCTTGGGGTTGACTTCGGTTATTTTGGGGATTTCCGATTGTCGTTATTATAAACTTGAATTGTGGACTTCTATGAGATTATTGATGTCATTGATAATGTTGTACTGGTTTGAATCAATCATTTTGGAGTTGGTTCGATAATTTGGGTTTGGTTTTAACCAACGGGTATCTCAACATTTTCGTTAGAGTACATCTACGAGTTCGGATATTGTTGTATCGACGTTTGGGTCGGTTATGATCGTATTTGAGTCGTGTATTGATCGGTTGTTGGTAACTATTGATGTTCAAGGTTGTTCGAGCGACCGACTTTTCATTTAGGACGTTGTTCGTGGAAGGACATTCTTCATCGGTATTGTGTAAGTTAATTCTTACTCGGTTAAAAGGATATTCATCCCTTTTGTTGTTGTTCATTCATAATCATAACTCATTCATCATTATATTAACCGTATCAAAACTTGTTGTTAACAATTAATCATTTCAGTCATAAGGAACGACGGTTCCAATCTTTTCATTGAGCTGTCATTTATTTCATTACCATTCCACCTCGGTGAGTCATTATTCATTTTCGATGTCACTTTTGTTATAACGTGGCATTAGGGTCATCTTGGCGTGCCGTTGGTATGTGTAGGATTTTCATGTCGGGCACATTATAGTCGTGTGTTGGTTGATGGCCTCACATTGGGTGTGCACACGAGATTGATTGTTTCGTGAGGCGATTAGGTACAAGACCACGCGTGTATTGATCGTTGGTGGCTTGTGCACGGACACATTTCCATCCGGGCGTAGTGTGGCGCCACCCTTTGAGCCGTCTTGTTAGTTGATTCATATAGCATGTTTGATTGCGTATGTTTCGACGGGATATTTCATAATTTGGATATAATCATGATTGTGTATTTTCAACCCTTGAGGATTGTTGTTCTTTATGTGACCCGTTTGGGGATTTTGTTTTTCAGTCATGGCAAGGTAAACGCACGGGAATAGCATGTTGATGTCGAGGAGTCCTAGTGATACTAGTAGGGGCCCCGATCTTTGATTATTCATGTTATTGTCCTTTATTTTCCGCTGAGACTTTCATTTGAATACTCCGTTTCATTCGGTGTTGTGTATTTTATCTTCATATAAAATACACTAGTATTCAGTATTATCTGGTGTGTTGTAACTAAACTCCTCATCGGAGTAATTATTGTTGTAATGTAGTTCGGTACTACATTTATCTTGTGTAATTCATTCATTTTCATTTGCACAGTGGGTCGATTGGGGATCTACGACTGTAATATCCGCCTAGTTTGGGGTGTTACGAGTTGGTATCGGAGCGTGGTTTTGAATACTACCTTCCGAGTCATGTCTCATTTGTCATCATCGTCATCGACTAGTATCATTGGACTTTCGCGTCACGTGTGACTGTGCAAATGCCGAGCCAATCAGGCCAAGAAAGAAGCGTAAGATTTCTAACGCCATGGTATAATTTACGCAATAGTCATTCATTCATCATTCATCAATTTACAATCCTCAAACATCATCATTCATTGTGATTAGGATGATCATGTTAACTCATCAATCACTTAATTCATTTCATTACTCGATTAATAATCGGACGATCATGTTAACTCATTAATTACTCAATTCATTTCATTACTCGATTGTCAATCTGGATGATTATATTATCAATCTTGTTAAGTTATTCAAGATAATCATTTCAAGAATTTCATCGATAATCATGTAACTTCGTAAATCATTCATATAATCACTAAGTTAGAGCATGTATACTCATTTTCATCATCTCATGACATAATCATATCGTGCTAATCATGCGGGAAATATAATCATTATGCGACCTTCCTACTTCAGTATGGAGAGAGGCATCGAGAGATGCAGGGAAGAGGCCGCAGTGCGGACCGAAACCCGAGATATAATCACTCATTGCCGGGAAATCGTGCCCAGGACTCGGCTCGACGAGAAGATGTTCGGGTTGATCCACTCACTTTTATGCAGGCCATGATGACCCATGTGCGATTGCTCAATCATCATTGCGCCACTCGACCGGATTAATCGAGAGAACTCTCCGTATGAGCAGTGCTAAGGAAAGTCTTGAACAACAACCTTCATTTGTCGGCAAGAAATCAACGAAGCGTAATCAATCCGAAGGCGGTCGATCAACCTTCAAGAAGCCTCGTGTGAGTCCTATCATTTCGGCGACCTCCTACGGCGCATAATCGCACGGGATCTCATTCCCGGCGGCCGGTCGGCCATCACTGTTTCAATTGTGGGCAGGTCATTTCAGCGAGTGTCCAAACCGTCTATCACGTGCTATAATTGTGGGAATTTTGGGCATAAGGCCCGTTTTGCGAAAAGGACTCAAGTCGGCTCGCGGCATCTCGAGCCGAAGCAACAGCGTTTGAGAATCATCGCTTTGTCATCGTCGTTTAAGACAATGGAAGCAAATAGAGTTGGAGCTCGTATTTATCGGGCAGGAGCGTCGGTTCGGGGCGGCAAGTCCTGCATTCATATGATGAGGAGGATCGACGATCCGGTGGTCCGAATGATTTCAGGTATACTCTTTATTTTTTTTCAACTTGTGTGTGCCTTTTGATTCTGGTACACCGCATTCATTCATTTTCGAATCATGCTTGAATAGACTTATTTCGGGATATTCCTATTGCTTGTGGATCTCATACCATCGGTCTACCTGACGATGGAAGAATTTTCGGAATCATACCGAATTAAGCTTAATGACCGCGATTGGTTGATGGATCTAATCGTGGTGAACTTATCTTAGGACGATGTAATTTTCGGTATTAGTTGGCTTAACCGTCTTGATACTATCCTCAGTGTTTGTTAGCGTTTGGTCGCTATCTTTCCGTCGTTGGTTGTCGAATGTGTGCTCCAGGGAAGTAATCCCCGTTGTCCCAGTAGAAATTTTATTATGGCGAAAGCAGAGAAATTCCGCAATCGAACTATCCAATCATTCATTGTATCATTTTCATCGATTGACCTTTCTAAGGCAATCGAGTTATTCAATCATTTCTTGTATCATTTCCATCGATTGGCTTTTCTAAGACAATCGAGTCATTCAATCATTCATTGTATCATTTTCATCGATTGACCTTTCTAAGGCAATCGAGTTATTCAAACATTCATTGTATCATTTCCATCGATTGGCCTTTCTAAGGCAATCGAGTTATTCAATCATTCATTGTATCATTTTCATCGATTGGCCTTTCTAGGGCAATCGAGTTATTCAAACATTCATTGTATCATCTTCATCGATTGGCCTTTCTAAGACAATCGAGTTGTTCAATCATTATTGGTATCTCTTTTTATCGATTGACCATTCTAGGGCAATCGAAATGTTCAATCATTCGTGGTATCATTGTCATCGATTGACGATGTATTTCCAGACGAGTTATCTGGTTGCCTTCACATAGAGTAGGGGAATTCAGGAGTGAGTTGGAGCTGGTACGTCCCCTTTATCGAAGGCACCGTATCGGATGGCCCCGGCCAGAATGCAGGAGTTGAAGATTCAACTTGAGGAATAGTTCGAGGAAGGTTATCTTCGACCGATTGCGTCCCCGTGAGGAACACCAGTGTGATCTGTCAAGGAGAAGGATGGTTCGTTCCGTTTGTGTATTGATTACCGGGAATTGAACAGGGTGATGATCAAGAGTAGTATCCCTTACCCCGTATTAATGACCTTTTAGATCAACTTCAGGGAGCCTCAGTATTTTCCAGGATCGACTTAAGATCTGGATATCACCAATTGTGGATTCGAGAGTCGAATATCGCAAGGACAACGTGTTGTACACGCTATGGTCATTATGAGCTCGTAGTCATGCCGTTCGGGCTAACTATTGCACCTGCGGTATTCATGGAGTTAATGAATCGGGTTTTCATCGACTTTTTGGATCAGTTTGTTGTTGTCTTCATCGGCGACATTTTGATTTATTCTCGTAGCCGAGAGGAACACGAGGTTCACCTTCATCAAGTGCTCGACGTGTTGAGACGAGAACAACTTTATGGGAAGTTTTCCAAATGTGAGTTCTGGATGTCCGAAGTGACTTTTCTCGGACATGTAATTTCATCATACGGAGTTCGTGTTGATCCTCAGAAGACGGAGGCTATCCGGGATTGGCTACCTCCGAAGAACGTTAAGGAAATCCGAAGTTTTCTCGGATTAGCGGGTTATTTTCGGCGGTTTGTGGAAGGATTTTCTAGAATCGCTCAACCCTTAACGAACCTTTTGCGGAAGGATAAGAAATACACGTGGTCCGACGCGTGTCAACAAAGTTTTGAGGAACTCAAGAGCCGGTTAATGTCAGCACCTGTACTCTCCTTGCCGCAGGGAACGGAGGGATTTGTGGTCTATAGTGATGCGTCCGGATAGGGTCTCGGATGTGTACTCATGCAAAATGGAAAGGTTATTGATTATGCTTCACGGCAATTGAGACCTTACGAGGTTAATTATCCGACCCACGACCTGGAGCTAGCAGCCGTGGTGTTCGCATTGAAGATTTGGCGTCATTACCTTTATGGCGTTACCTGTCAGATATTCACCGATCATAAGAGTTTAAAGTATATATTTACTCAGAAGGAGTTAAATATGCGTCAGAGACGGTGGTTGGAGTTAATCAAGGATTATGATATCGAGATCCTTTACCACCCGGGCAAGGCGAACGTTGTCGCGACGCCTTAGTCGTAAGTCTGTTGAGCAGATGCTTGCCGTTCTTGATTCGGAAGGAGCTTGAGAATTCCTTAGACCGAGATCGAGGTCAGCTTCAACGAGTTCGGGGACATCTTTGTATGTTAGAGATTTCATCGTCACTTGAGGAGGTAATCGGAGAGAATCGGAGTTCGAGACCCTTCATTGTTGCGCATCCGTGAAGATGTGGCTCGGGAAAGCCCACGATTCGTGGTCCACGAGGATGGACTTTTGAGGTTTAAGAACCGGTTGTGTCCGTGAATGACGAGTTGAAAAACTCTATTTTGAGAGAAGCTCATGCTACCCCTTATTACGTTCATCAAGGGGTCAGCCAAGATGTACAAGGACTTGAAACAAAATTCTTGGTGGAGTAATATGAAGCGAGAAGTCGCGAGAATTTGTTTCGAGATGCTTAACTGTCAACAAGTCAAGATGGAACATCGGCGGCCGTGGCATCTTGAAACCTCTCCCTATTCAGTGGAAGTGGGAAGACATTTCTATGGAATTCATCACGAATTGCCGACGAGTCGTCGTGGCATGAATACGATCGAGCGATCGCGGTGCTTTACTAATTTAGCTCATTTCCTTGAAATCAAGGATATGTGGAGTCCCAAGAGGCGATTGTTCATCAAGGAGATAGTGAGGCCGCAGTACTCCTAAGAGTATCGTTTTCGATCGTGACGATCGATTTGTGTCTCATTTTGGAAATCGATTCATCGTCTATAGGAACTCAGCTCAATCTCGATGTGCCTTTCATCCTCGGTCAGACGGACAATCGAGAAGAACTATTCAGACATTAGAGGACATGTTGAGGGCATGCGTCCTCGATTGGAAGGACGATTGGGAAGCCCAACTACCACTGATCGAGTTCACGTATGATAATAGTTGGCATGCCTCCATTAAGATGGCACCTTACGAGGCCTTGTACGGTCGTCGTTGTCGATCTCCTTTGTGTTAGGATGACTTGTCAGAATCAATCGGCACCGAGCCCGATATGCTTATAGCCGTCCGGGAGAAGGTAGCTTTGATCAAGAGTCGTATGTTGACAGCTCAGAATCGACAGAAATCATATGCAGATAATCGTCGTCGACCACTAGAATTCGAGACGGGTGACCATGTTTTGGTCAAGGTATCCCCAAGTCGAGGTATTTTCCGTTTCGGAAAACGGGGGAAATTGAGTCCGAGATTCATTGGACCGTTTGAAATTTTGGACCGAGTAGGCGAGTTAGCTTATCGATTGGCTTTACCTCCGGCTTTGAGCCGAATTCATAATGTGTTTCACGTCTCTCAGTTGCGGAAGTATGTTACCGACCCGAGTCACATACTTCAGTTCGACGAAATCGAGATCGCGGATGATCATTCGTACGAGGAGCGTCCTGTACGAGTTTTAGAGCGGCGAATCAAACAGTTGAGGAATAAGACGATTCCTTTGGTTAAAATTCAGTGGTCTAGACACGGAGTCGAAGAGGCTACGTGGGAAACCGAGGATAGTATGCGGGAGAGTTATCCCGAATTGTTTGACCCTTAGTTTCGGGGACGAAACTCTTTTAAGGGGGGGTGTATGTAATACCCGGTTGTAATTCAGTAATTATCATTCAGTATTTACCATTCAGTAATTGATACTCAGTAATTTCATTCATTATTGATCATTTGTCACTCATTTTCAGTCATGGTATTCATCATTCAGAGTAATTGTATCGTGTATCAATCGTCATTCATCACTAATCTGATTGGAGTTTCGTGCCGTGTTTATCATCATTGTCTTTTTCGTTGCGGTATGCGTGAGGAGTAGCGCACGCTACATACTCCTTTTAGCGTACGCTAATTGGGTATAGGTAGCGCGCGCTACCACTCGGCTTTAAGCGCGCACGCTAAGGTTACCACAGGCTGCGATCCAGAAGGTCTTGGGTGCGGTGAGTTATAAGTAGCGCACGCTACGATTGGTAAGTAGCGCGCGCTAGTGGGTTGAAGTAGCGCACGCTAATATGAGGTGTAGCGCGCGCTAAGGACGGATCAGGTTGAGTCCAGTGGCTATTGGACTGCACTGGATTATTTCATAGCGCACGCTATGTGTTGTTGGTAGCGTCTGGCCGATATTTTAGCGCACGCTAAATAATGGTTGTAGCGCACGCTATCGTGGTCAGATCAGAGGTCAGACAGTTTTCTGGACTCCAGTGTTGGGCATCAATATTTCGTTAGCGCACGCTAATAATGGGTCTTAGCGCACGCTAGTAGTATGGCCGTAGCGCACGCTACAAGAAGGTACGTAGCGCGCTCAAGTGTTCGGACGGTGGAGTCTTGGACTACCCAAATTACTCGTTAGCGCACGCTACGCACAAGGGCTAGCGCACGCTAACCTGGACTGACTATAAATTGGACAGTTTAGTCAGAGTTCGTCATTATTCATCTCATTTCATTCCTTCGGTAAATCTGGGCGATTTCGAGCGATTTGGAGAGGATTCTTCGAGGTGAATTCATCAATCATCATCTTCAAGCTCATCTTTCGGATTAATCATCATTTCATCATCTTCATCTCATCGAATCAAAGGTATTAATCATTGGAATTTCGGATTTTTGGGTTTTTCCTTCCGATTTCTTCGTGCAAGCTTGGATTATCATTGGAATATGTTAGTTATGGATTATCTAACTTGGATAAATATATTCCTACGGATTTAATGGTTATTTTCGGAATTATTCCAAGAAACCTTGGGGTTGACTTCGGTTATTTTGGGGATTTCCGATTGTCGTTATTATAAACTTGAATTGTGGACTTCTATGAGATTACTGATGTCATTGATAATGTTGTACTGGTTTGAATCAATCATTTTGGAGTTGGTTCGATAATTTGGGTTTGGTTTTAACCAACGGGTATCTCAACGTTTTCGTTAGAGTACATCTACGAGTTCGGATATTGTTGTATCGACGTTTGGGTCGGTTATGATCGTATTTGAGTCGTGTATTGATCGGTTGTTGGTAACTATTGATGTTCAAGGTTGTTCGAGCGTAACGACTTTTCATTAGGGCGTTGTTCGTGGAAGGACATTCTTCATCGGTATTGTGTAAGTTAATTCTTACTCGGTTAAAAGGATATTCATCCCTTTTGTTGTTGTTCATTCATAATCATAACTCATTCATCATTATATTAACCGTATCAAAACTTGTTGTTATCAATTAATCATTTGATCATAAGGCAGCGGTTCCAATCTTTTCATTGGTGTCATTTATTTCATTACCATTCCACCTCGGTGAGTCATTATTCATTTTCGATGTCACTTTTGTTATAACGTGGCATTAGGGTCATCTTGGCGTGCGGTTGGTATGTAGGATTTTCATGTCGGGCACATTATAGTCGTGTGTTGGTTGATGGCCTCACATTGGGTGTGCATGCCACGAGATTGATTGTTTCGTGAGGCCGATTAGGTACAAGACCACGCGTGTATTGATCGTTGGTGGCTTGTGCACGGACACATTTCCATCCGGGCGTAGTGTGGCGCCACCCTTTGAGCCGTCTTGTTAGTTGATTCATATAGCATGTTTGATTGCGTATGTTTACAGGATATTTCATAATTTGAGATATAATCATGATTGTGTATTTTCAACCCTTGAGATTGTTGTTCTTTATGTGACCCCGTTTGGGGATTTTGTTTTTCAGGTCATGGCAAGGTAAACGCACGGGAATAGCATGTTGATGTCGAGGAGTCCTAGTGATACTAGTAGGGGGCCCCGATCTTTCAGTTATTCATGTTATTGTCCTTTATTTTCCGCTGCAGACTTTCATTTGAATACTCCGTTTCATTCAGTGTTGTGTATTTTATCTTCATATAAAATACACTAGTATTCGGTATTATCCTGGTGTGTTGTAACTAAACTCCTCATCGGAGTAATTATTGTTGTAATGTAGTTCGGTACTACATTTATCTTGTGTAATTCATTCATTTTCATTTGCCTGGTGGGTCCCAGTTGGGGATCTACGGCACTGTAATATCCGCCTAGTTTGGGGTGTTACATGGAGTGGCCGAGGTATCATCAGCATTGATTTTTAAGTGGGCAGCAAGGGCGTTTAGGGTCTTCTTTTCGGGGCAGTCGCGTATCCAATGATTGCCATTGCATATAAAGCAAGGGCTTTTGGGTTTTGATTGCTCCTTCTTTCCTGGGAATTTTTGTTGCCCGATCTTGCCACTTGGG
>JAWKAU010000517.1:25000-27500 GCA_033398695.1 Orobanche coerulescens | reverse complement strand
TTAGGGTTTAGGGTTTAGGGTTTAGGGTTTAGGGTTTTAGGGTTTAGGGTTTAGGGTTTAGGGTTTAGGGTTTAGGGTTTAGGGTTTAGGGTTTAGGGTTTAGGGTTTTAGGGTTTAGGGTTTAGGGTTTAGGGTTTAGGGTTTAGGGTTTAGGGTTTAGGGTTTAGGGTTTAGGGTTTAGGGTTTAGGGTTTAGGGTTTAGGGTTTAGGGTTTAGGGTTTAGGGTTTAGGGTTTAGGGTTTAGGGTTTAGGGTTTAGGGTTTAGGGTTTAGGGTTTAGGGTTTAGGGTTTAGGGTTTTAGGGTTTAGGGTTTAGGGTTTAGGGTTTAGGGTTTAGGGTTTAGGGTTTAGGGTTTAGGGTTTAGGGTTTAGGGTTTAGGGTTTAGGGTTTAGGGTTTAGGGTTTAGGGTTTAGGGTTTAGGGTTTAGGGTTTAGGGTTTAGGGTTTAGGGTTTAGGGTTTAGGGTTTAGGGTTTAGGGTTTAGGGTTTAGGGTTTAGGGTTTAGGGTTTAGGGTTTAGGGTTTAGGGTTTAGGGTTTAGGGTTTAGGGTTTAGGGTTTAGGGTTTAGGAGTTTAGGGTTTAGGAGTTTAGGGTTTAGGAGTTTAGGGTTTAGGGTTTAGGGTTTAGGGTTTAGGAGTTTAGGGTTTAGGGTTTAGGGTTTAGGTTTTTAGGGTTTAGGGTTAAGGGTTTAGGGTTTAGGGTTTAGGGTTTAGGGTTTAGGGTTTAGGGTTTAGGGTTTAGGGTTTAGGGTTTAGGGTTTAGGGTTTAGGGTTTAGGGATAAGGGAATAGGGTATAGGGTGTAGGGATTATGGTGTAGTGTTTAGGGTTTAGGGTTTAGGGTTTAGGGTTTAGGGTTTAGGGTTTAGGGTTTAGGGTTTAGGGTTTAGGGTTTAGGGTTTAGGGTTTAGGGTTTAGGGTTTAGGGTTTAGGGTTTAGGGTTTAGGGTTTAGGGTTTAGGGTTTAGGGTTTAGGGTTTAGGGTTTAGGGTTTAGGGTTTAGGGTTTTAGGGTTTAGGGTTTAGGGTTTAGGGTTTAGGGTTTAGGGTTTAGGGTTTAGGGTTTAGGGTTTAGGGTTTAGGGTTTAGGGTTTAGGGTTTAGGGTTTAGGGTTTTAGGGTTTAGGGTTTAGAGTTTAGGGTTTAGGGTTTAGGGTTTAGGGTTTAGGGTTTTAGGGTTTAGGGTTTAGGGTTTAGGGTTTAGGGTTTAGGGTTTAGGGTTTAGGGTTTAGGGTTTAGGGTTTAGGAGTTTAGGAGTTTAGGGTTTAGGGTTTAGGGTTTAGGAGTTTAGGGTTTAGGGTTTAGGAGTTTAGGGTTTAGGGTTTAGGGTTTAGGGTTTAGGGTTTAGGGTTTAGGGTTTAGGGTTTAGGGTTTAGGGTTTTAGGGTTTAGGGTTTAGGGTTTAGGGTTTAGGGTTTAGGGTTTAGGGTTTAGGGTTTAGGGTTTAGGGTTTAGGGTTTAGGGTTTAGGGTTTAGGGTTTAGGGTTTAGGGTTTAGGGTTTAGGGTTTAGGGTTTAGGGTTTAGGGTTTAGGGTTTAGGGTTTAGGGTTTAGGGTTTAGGGTTTAGGGTTTAGGGTTTAGGGGTTTAGGGTTTAGGGTTTAGGGTTTAGGGTTTAGGGTTTAGGGTTTAGGGTTTAGGGTTTAGGGTTTAGGGTTTAGGGTTTAGGGTTTAGGGTTTAGGGTTTAGGGTTTAGGGTTTAGGGTTTAGGGTTTAGGGTTTAGGGTTTAGGGTTTAGGGTTTAGGGTTTAGGGTTTAGGGTTTAGGGTTTAGGGTTTAGGGTTTAGGGTTTAGGGTTTAGGGTTTAGGGTTTAGGGTTTAGGGTTTAGGGTTTAGGGTTTAGGGTTTAGGGTTTAGGGTTTAGGGTTTTAGGGTTTAGGGTTTAGGGTTTTAGGGTTTAGGGTTTAGGGTTTAGGGTTTTAGGGTTTAGGGTTTAGGGTTTAGGGTTTAGGGTTTAGGGTTTAGGGTTTAGGGTTTAGGGTTTAGGGTTTAGGGTTTAGGGTTTAGGGTTTAGGGTTTAGGGTTTAGGGTTTAGGGTTTAGGGTTTAGGGTTTAGGGTTTAGGGTTTAGGGTTTAGGGTTTAGGGTTTAGGGTTTAGGGTTTAGGGTTTAGGGTTTAGGGTTTAGGGTTTAGGGTTTAGGGTTTAGGGTTTAGGGTTTAGGGTTTAGGGTTTAGGGTTTAGGGTTTAGGGTTTAGGGTTTAGGGTTTAGGGTTTTAGGGTTTAGGGTTTAGGGTTTAGGGTTTAGGGTTTAGGGTTTAGGGTTTAGGGTTTAGGGTTTAGGGTTTAGGGTTTAGGGTTTAGGGTTTAGGGTTTAGGGTTTAGGGTTTAGGGTTTTAGGGTTTAGGGTTTAGGGTTTAGGGTTTAGGGTTTAGGGTTTAGGGTTTAGGGTTTAGGGTTTAGGGTTTAGGGTTTAGGGTTTAGGGTTTAGGGTTTAGGGTTTAGGGTTTAGGGTTTAGGGTTTAGGGTTTAGGGTTTAGGGTTTAGGGTTTAGGGTTTAGGAGTTTAGGG
>JAWKAU010000517.1:0-2500 GCA_033398695.1 Orobanche coerulescens | reverse complement strand
GGGTTTAGGGTTTAGGGTTTAGGGTTTAGGTTTTAGGGTTTAGGGTTTAGGGTTTAGGGTTTAGGGTTTAGGGTTTAGGAGTTTAGGAGTTTAGGGTTTAGGGTTTAGGGTTTAGGAGTTTAGGGTTTAGGGTTTAGGGTTTAGGGTTTAGGGTTTAGGGTTTAGGGTTTAGGGTTTAGGGTTTAGGGTTTAGGGTTTAGGGTTTAGGAGTTTAGGGTTTAGGGTTTAGGAGTTTAGGGTTTAGGAGTTTAGGGTTTAGGGTTTAGGAGTTTAGGGTTTAGGGTTTAGGGTTTAGGGTTTAGGGTTTAGGGTTTAGGGTTTAGGGTTTAGGGTTTAGGGTTTAAGTGTTTAGGGTTTAGGGTTTAGGGTTTAGGGTTTAGGGTTTAGGGTTTAGGGTTTAGGGTTTAGGGTTTAGGGTTTAGGGTTTAGGGTTTAGGGTTTAGGGTTTAGGGTTTAGGGTTTAGGGTTTAGGGTTTAGGGTTTAGGGTTTAGGGTTTAGGGTTTAGGGTTTTAGGGTTTAGGGTTTAGGGTTTAGGGTTTAGGGTTTAGGGTTTAGGGTTTAGGGTTTAGGGTTTAGGGTTTAGGGTTTAGGGTTTAGGGTTTAGGGTTTAGGGTTTAGGGTTTAGGGTTTAGGGTTTAGGGTTTAGGGTTTAGGGTTTTAGGGTTTAGGGTTTAGGGTTTAGGGTTTAGGGTTTAGGGTTTAGGGTTTAGGGTTTAGGGTTTAGGGTTTAGGGTTTAGGGTTTAGGGTTTAGGGTTTAGGGTTTAGGGTTTAGGGTTTAGGGTTTAGGGTTTAGGGTTTAGGGTTTAGGGTTTAGGGTTTAGGGTTTAGGGTTTAGGGTTTAGGGTTTAGGGTTTAGGGTTTAGGTTTTAGGGTTTAGGGTTTAGGGTTTAGGGTTTAGGGTTTAGGGTTTAGGGTTTAGGGTTTAGGGTTTAGGGTTTAGGGTTTAGGGTTTAGGGTTTAGGGTTTAGGGGTTTAGGGTTTAGGGTTTAGGGTTTAGGGTTTAGGGTTTAGGGTTTAGGGTTTAGGGTTTAGGGTTTAGGGTTTAGGGTTTAGGGTTTAGGGTTTAGGGTTTAGGGTTTAGGGTTTAGGGTTTAGGGTTTAGGGTTTAGGGTTTAGGGTTTAGGGTTTAGGGTTTAGGGTTTAGGGTTTTAGGGTTTAGGGTTTAGGGTTTAGGGTTTAGGGTTTAGGGTTTAGGGTTTAGGGTTTAGGGTTTAGGGTTTAGGGTTTAGGGTTTAGGGTTTAGGGTTTAGGGTTTAGGGTTTAGGGTTTAGGGTTTAGGGTTTAGGGTTTAGGGTTTAGGGTTTAGGGTTTAGGGTTTAGGGTTTAGGGTTTAGGGTTTAGGGTTTAGGGTTTTAGGGTTTAGGGTTTAGGGTTTAGGGTTTTAGGGTTTAGGGTTTAGGGTTTAGGGTTTAGGGTTTAGGGTTTAGGGTTTAGGGTTTAGGGTTTAGGGTTTAGGGTTTAGGGTTTAGGGGTTTAGGGTTTAGGGTTTAGGGTTTAGGGTTTAGGGTTTAGGGTTTAGGGTTTAGGGTTTAGGGTTTAGGGTTTAGGGTTTAGGGTTTAGGGTTTAGGGTTTAGGGTTTTAGGGTTTAGGGTTTAGGGTTTAGGGTTTAGGGTTTAGGGTTTAGGGTTTAGGGTTTAGGGTTTTAGGGTTTAGGGTTTAGGGTTTAGGGTTTAGGGTTTAGGGTTTAGGGTTTAGGGTTTAGGGTTTAGGGTTTAGGGTTTAGGGTTTAGGGTTTAGGGTTTAGGGTTTAGGGTTTAGGGTTTAGGGTTTAGGGTTTAGGGTTTAGGGTTTAGGGTTTAGGGTTTAGGGTTTAGGGTTTAGGGTTTAGGGTTTAGGGTTTAGGGTTTAGGGTTTAGGGTTTAGGGTTTAGGGTTTAGGGTTTAGGGTTTAGGGTTTAGGGTTTAGGGTTTAGGGTTTAGGGTTTTAGGGTTTAGGGTTTAGGGTTTAGGGTTTAGGGTTTAGGGTTTAGGGTTTAGGGTTTTAGGGTTTAGGGTTTAGGGTTTAGGGTTTAGGGTTTAGGGTTTAGGGTTTAGGGTTTAGGGTTTAGGGTTTAGGGTTTAGGGTTTAGGGTTTAGGGTTTAGGGTTTAGGGTTTAGGGTTTAGGGTTTAGGGTTTAGGGTTTAGGGTTTAGGGTTTAGGGTTTTAGGGTTTAGGGTTTAGGGTTTAGGGTTTAGGGTTTAGGGTTTAGGGTTTAGGGTTTAGGGTTTAGGGTTTAGGGTTTAGGGTTTAGGGTTTAGGGTTTAGGGTTTTAGGGTTTAGGGTTTAGGGTTTAGGGTTTAGGGTTTAGGGTTTAGGGTTTAGGGTTTAGGGTTTAGGGTTTAGGGTTTAGGGTTTTAGGGTTTAGGGTTTAGGGTTTAGGGTTTAGGGTTTAGGGTTTAGGGGTTTAGGGTTTAGGGTTTAGGGTTTAGGGTTTAGGGTTTAGGGTTTAGGGTTTAGGGTTTAGGGTTTAGGGTTTAGGGTTTAGGGTTTAGGGTTTAGGGTTTAGGAGTTTAGGGTT
>JAWKAU010000516.1:0-64000 GCA_033398695.1 Orobanche coerulescens | reverse complement strand
ATTAAACCCCGAAAGGTAGTAATAAAATCGATAAACGATCGGTAACGTGTTTTACAAATCTCGGGAGTTTTAGAAAATAGAAAAGCTTTCTTTTGAAACATTAGGGTCTCAGCCCGTATCTTGTTCCGCATTACAAGAAGTTTAAAAAGTAGAAAACTCTTTTCGGACTCCAAGTCCTGAGTTACAAAACCATTTCAAAATCGATTTGGGTCTCGGCCCAAAAATCATTTTCCGTAAAACATCCGTGAAATATTCATTTTGAAAAGTATCATTTTCAAATGCTCAAAACAGTTCATATATATCACAATGAACTAACATGACTACATGTTCTTCTCAACAATCCATAGTCCTTTTCCCGATTACACAATTCCGTTCCAAAATCTAGCCAACATATTGATTTCCAAAATCATAACTTCTCAAGATCATCAATCTTGTCCCAATTCTGTCACCTTATACCGTAACGTATAATATCTGCTGAATCTCAAAACGTATCAACTTAGAACGGAAATAAATCTCAATGAAATTCAAAAATCCAAATACTTACAGATCGTGAAGCCGACGATTCCCCGTGATACTGGCACATGTCTCGACTCTAGAAAATACTCAACATGGATATTTTCAAAACACACGTTTGCCAAATCAGTTCGACTCAAGAACACAATATATCTCATTCAAGAGAATCACGTTAGCGCCATTTGGAAAAGTTTACAACAAACCCAGTATCACACTGGTAAATCACATAATGTACAAGCCTAAGTGAATACAAAAACTCACGGCTCTAGTATTAGTCAATTGACAACTCGAATGACGCAACAAAACATGACCCAACTCGACCCAAATGCCTAGGTTTTCTCAACCTAAGCTGCGATACCATATTATGTAACACCCCCAGATTTAACCGGGCATATTACTGTAACACTCCCAAACCACTCGGGAATATTACAGCGCCGCAGACCCTCTCCGCGAGGATCTACCAGGCTAAATACAAAACAATGCATCACTTCACATGCCGACATGGCTACATAAAGGACCATTAGACCGATTTGGTCTTATATCACAACACACACAACAATACATACAAGATCCTTGCCCAGAACACATACCCACGCAGGGGCTAGAATACAATAACACTTCCATAATTCGAGAAAATAACACATCGGAGGAATAACCAACACGACTCTACCAAATACTCTATAATTGGTCTTCACGTGATTAGTATCTTCGTCTCTCATCATCCTTCGTATCGATCCTGTGATTCGCTCCCCAGCTACCTGCAAGTACCTGGACGCAATACAGACATCCACCCCCCGAATACTCGGGGGTTAGCAAAACTCCACTGTTTTGCTAGTGCAAGTATAAAAAAAAAGCACAAGCCATACACAACGTGCTTCAAGAATATAAAATCTTGAATATATTTCCCGAGATGAATCACTTAATCAAAACAGTTTGATTTATAAAAGGTAGGAATAGAACCATGTATCTCATACAAAATATTTTACGGTCTCGGGAGTTTGAAAACATTTGGAAATAAGGAATTCTCAAGTCTTTCGAAAACACTTGGGGACACGGCCCAAAATCATCTTTCCAAAATACGATTCCAATAATAAAACGCGGTTTCACAACCCAATTCACAACACACGGGGTCCAATACCCGAATCATAAGCCACAGGTCCACGACCCGAATAACATAACACATGTTCCTAAGGATTATTCGCGTCCCGTGCTAACAAGCCACGAACCTCATATGCTCCCGTAGAACATACCTGAGTGAATAATCCAATAGGAAACCATACCAAATCACATGTCCTCGTGACAACAGTCACAGAACCATTCCAAACCACAACCACAAGTTATCCCGGCATCGGGCTAACAAGCCACGAACCTCGGAGTCCCCGCAAAACATACCCGATGATAACCCCCACAAGTTATCTCGGCATCGGGCTAGCAAGACCCGAACCTCGGAGTCCCCGCAAGACATACCCGGATTGGATAACCCTACGGTCACGCCCGACCCATACTAGCAAGTATGGATCCCGGAGATTCAACAATCCTACCCGGAGGCACATCACTATCAGCAATCACATAATAATGAGCAGAACATCAAGCCAAGCAACACTTAAACATCACAACCTCCTTTCAAAGGAGTAACAACTAATATCCCACGTAATACATTCTTAACGAACAAGTACACATAACATTACGTAATCCCCGGCAAAGGATTACGGTCTAATAAACTCATTCAAAGTGGTCATATTATATTTTCAACATACAAAACCAACACACATATTCCGAGAACACATATATTCACGAAGTACATAAATTATCGTTGAAAGACAACATTTATCGAGAATATATCGATCCCTTTTTACATTCATTAAACATTGGGTTTCACACGAAATCCTTTACCATTAATTACGCCTACGAAACATGAAACGTATGGACAAGATACTTGCCTCGATATCACGAGCGACGAAACGACGAACGGGCACGATCGGGAAACCTTCGAACTTCCAAAAATGATCAAGACTTCGACAGCCCACGAATACTACGAAAATAGCATCACCACGAATCAATAACACTAATCGAAAACCGAAACGATCCTAAAAACGACAAGGATCTAAGTGTTCTCAAAGAAATCAAGAATCGTTGATCCGGGCTATAAAAATCGATGAACGGTTAACAAAATCTGAAGATTATGGTCAAGACAAACAAGAACAAATAACCGATCGGATGAGATCGGTTAAGAATCACAAATCCAAGCAAAAACCCCAAATTTAAGAAAATAGGATTCTAACAAGAGATTACCTTTATTTGGACCAAGAAGACGATTAGATGTTGTTAAACATCTACAAATCCGCTCAAAGATAAAGCTAGAAGAAAAAGATCGGTCCTACTCGCCTCTGGATCTCACTCCCGTCGGAAGGGATGAAGAAAAGTGGGAAAATGACGACTTAATGCCGCTTGTCCAAGATTTATCTCGATGCTTATTAGCGCGCTAAACACCTGCATTAGCGTGCGCTAACGGTCAACGCTCGAGAAACTGCCTATAACAAAGTTAGCGTGCGCTAGCTAAAATCCGTAGCGTGCGCTAACGGGTCACAAAACGATCCGGTAGCCTCGGGCGTAATCGCACCTACCGGGTAGCGTGCGCTAGAAAGAAGAGAGAGCGTGCGCTAAGCAGTCGATAGCGTGCGCTAGCTATCGACCTTAGCGTGCGCTAACAGAGCTCCAGTCCCAGTCCAGTAGCTACTGGACTGTCTCCGGACTGCCAGTTAGCGTGCGCTACAAATTTAGTAGCATGCGCTAAACACCACGCAGTAGCGTGCGCTATGCTTCAAGCATTAGCGTGCGCTACACCACAAAAACTCAAAAACTCACAAAGTGATCCGAAATGTCTCCAAAAACATGTCCCAACAAGTCACAACCAAACATGGCACGAAATTCCTACGATGAGGACAATGACAATCCGATAAAACCCAGAAAACCCAACGAATCCGGAATAAAGATCTCGGGTATTACATTCTACCCCTCTTAAAAGAAGTTTCGTCCTCGAAACTTGAAACATGGAACGAACGACGCAAAACAAACTCATATAACACACGATATCCGTTACCGAAATAACAAAACACGACGAACAAAAATCAATACGGTTGAACAATTCAACAGTACATCAACCAAAACACGAGCTATACGCTGAACCAATACGAGATTCCACAGCCCAAGGATTGGAAGATCGAACACAAAACAAATCTCCTGAACTTAGGGAAATTGCGAAGGAGTCCTAACGCTCAACAATCACGAAACGAGATCAGCAAAAACCGAACAATCAAACGATTGAATTACAACGATCGAGGCACAAAAGTCGATCAGTTATGTTCGATTCATGACGAACGATAATACTCAAAACAACAACCCCAAAGTTCACATCTCGACTCGAGACAATATACGATCCGGTGAAGACAATAAGATGTGCATTCACATAAGATCCACAGGAAAGGGAATAGCAATTTGGAGAGTCATAACGACAAACGGGTTATTCTGAAACAATACAACAACTCGTTCGATAAATAAAAGCACAAGACAGGACAAGATCAAAAAATATCAACGAATATAAACGATTCGACAGAGTCGAGAGTACAGAGTTTAAAATCCGATCCACTTCAAATAAAAGAAGTCAGTCTCTGAATTTCGAAACGACAAAGCAAGGGAAATAATTCAACATGCAACTGATAAACCACGCCCCTCCGGGACTACTCGGAGTCGATCCTAATATTAAAGCTCAAGTCCCTGCCTCGGAATGCTCGGTAACCATCTCGCAAAACTGAACCCGGTGTCCCTCGAGTCTGCACCTGTAACACGTTACTGGTGGGGAAGGACAATGTGCACGAACATGTCCCGCCACATTACAGTTAAAACATCTCCTGGCTTTACCAGGAGTCAGAACAGAAGACTTGGAACTCCCAGTTCCACGCATCGAGCGGTGGAGTTTTACAGCGGAGAGACTACTACGTTGCAAATTGGAAACACCGACTCCTGCACTGTCCAAACGATCATCGAACTCCCTCTGCTTCTTCAACTCGGGCACACGCTCCGACGATAATGAAGCTAGTTCACGAGCTAAGGCTCGATCTTGATAGTCTCTCAATGAAGTGCAATTGAATCCCAACATATACACACGAATATCCGGCTTCATCCGTCTGTCAAAGTGAAGGATCCTCTCTTCCTCGGTTCTCACCCGATCTCGCACATAACTGAGTTGTTTGCTATAATCGATGATAGCCTGCAACACCGATATATCTTGCGGTTCTGCCAAGTAGAATTCGCGAATCCTCTGCTCTCTAATCGGTTTCGGATGTAACTCGCCTTCCATAAGTGCTTGGAACTCCGCCCACGTGACATCACGATCACGAGGTTTAATAGCTTCCCACCAATTAGCGGCATCTTTGTCGAGAAGGTACTGAGCGATAGGTACCTTCCGCTCTTCAGGACATCCGACAGCCTCGAAAATCTTTCCCAACTGGAAAATCCAACCATCCCAGCCCAACACATCCGCAGCACCGGCGAATCGAGGGGGATTCATACGAACTACCTCGCGAAGCCATTGATTCACACCGACGTTCTGACTCGCGTCAATGCTACGTTGAACCACCTGGGTCAACTGAGTCATCTGAGTCGCTACTTGTTGCAATATAGTAGCAACACCCAAACTAAAATCATTCTCAACGACATTCTCTCGATTCCGCATCTGATCCACATGGCCATCAAGACTGCAGTTACGACCACGACCTCTGCCCCTCGGCATACTAACAAACAACAACCTATGGTAACGAAAGATCATAACACATAGCAAGATATTCACATCTCTGTCTTTAATCCAACATCATTAAATCATATACATACTACCATTTAATTCCAGCTAGAGCACAATATACAAACTATTATACTAAAAATCTTCATTTATAATGTCGTTGTTATGCGATTTATAAATGCAATGAAATTGAAACCATCCATTATATCAAAATCATTTTCTGTACGGTTTCCGCGCCGGAACTTACCAAGTTGAAAACCATTTTCAAAAACGTTCCAAAATGCCAAAAAGGCCGATGACGGTAATACTTTCCAAATACTCCCCAAAAGTCATTTTTCCAAATACCAAATACCATCATCAAAGACCATTTGAAATTACAAGGCGTAGACGCGGAAACTCAATAGTTTCAAAATATATGTTAAGTCACCCGACAAAAGAGTTAGGAAAAAGGGTCAACGAAATAATTCAAATTTACAAACCCGAAAGGTCATTTTGAAACATACACTATTTGGTAAAAGTACCCAAAAAGTCATTTTGGACTTTACACACGCAGTGGACAAAAACACAGTTCAAATTACACATAACCACACAACAATTGTTATTCCTGAACAACACATAGAGTACAGTCACAAATGGTCAGTTTAACAATCGCAAAAGTTAGACTTACGGCCAGAATGTAGTTTCCGAGCTTCTGCTCAGACCGATTAGGGTATGATTTAACAGAGACTTAGCGTGCGCTAGCCATGCCACGTTAGCGCGCGCTAGCTATTCTCATCCAGCAACACATTCATAAACATATACCAAATAATGCCAAAAGCCGAAGGTTACAAATAAACAACAACATACGAATCCCAACACCAACAATTTATATTCTCACTACATATCGTTTAGTCGAAAAGTTGAAGGCGAAAGTCACGTCTCAAGTAATCTATTGATAGACCTCGTTTAAGCATTTAAAAATCAAATTTTGAAAATTTTCAATGCAAGATGAAAATATAATATATGTAGTTTGAATTCTCAAAATCTTTGGTCTCGAGGTCATCATACGAAAATCAAATCATTTTTCCTCCTCGAAGGATGTTTTTAAATAGAATTTACGTGACTTCCCAAAACATTTGAAATTTAAAATACCACATTGATAAACTTTTATTGAGTAACCAATCCAAAACATCACCCCGTAAAAAAAAATGATTTCACACAAAGATGTATACATATATACATGCATACCGGTACTACTCTTTGTTCCAACACAATACGAGAATCAAACAAGTATGGAGTAAGTATTCACGAGGCATAATTAAACTCCACATAATAACACAGAATCACATAGACTCGTATAACACGAGACACAACAAAATAGGGAGACTTACATCCACAGATCGCACGAAGATGATGGTTGCACCTCGATACTAATCACGACCGACAACTCAGACGACGCGTCGCGACACCACTCAGTCATACCAAATCTGACAAGACAAGACCCGACAACACACAACTCAACCCGACAGCCTAGGTTTCCTCAACCTAAGCTCTGATACCATATTCTGTAACACCCCCAAACCACTCGGGAATATTACAGCGCCGCAGACCCTCTCCGCGAGGATCTACCAGGCTAAATACAAAACAATGCATCACTTCACATGCCGACATGGCTACATAAAGGACCATTAGACCGATTTGGTCTTATATCACAACACACACAACAATATATACAAGATCCTTGCCCAGAACACATACCCACGCAGGGGCTAGAATACAATAACACTTCCATAATTCGAGAAAATAACACATCGGAGGAATAACCAACACGACTCTACCAAATACTCTATAATTGGTCTTCACGTGATTAGTATCTTCGTCTCCCATCATCCTTCGTATCGATCCTGTGATTCGCTCCCCACTACCTGCAAGTACCGGGCCTTGTCTGAGACATCCACCCCCCGAATACTCGGGGGTTAGCAAAACTCTACTGTTTTGCTAGTGCAAGTATAAAACAAAAGTACAAGCCATACACAACGTGCTTCAAGAATATAAAATCTTGAATATATTTCCCGAGATGAATCACTTAATCAAAACAGTTTGATTTATAAAAGGTAGGAATAGAACCATGTATCTCATACAAAATATTTTACGGTCTCGGGAGTTTGAAAACATTTGGAAATAAGGAATTCTGAAGTCTTTCGAAAACACTTGGGGACACAGCCCAAAATCATCTTTCCAAAATACGATTCCAATAATAAAACGCGGTTTCACAACCCAATTCACAACACACGGGGTCCAATACCCGAATCATAAGCCACAGGTCCACGACCCGAATAACATAACACATGTTCCTAAGGATTATTCGCGTCCCGTGCTAACAAGCCACGAACCTCAGATGCTCCCGTAGAACATACCTGAGTGAATAATCCAATAGGAAACCATACCAAATCACATGTCCTCGTGACAACAGTCACAGAACCATTCCAAACCACAACCATAAGTTATCCCAGCAGCGGGATAACAAGCCACGAACCTCGGAGTCCCCGCAAGACATACCCGATGATAACCCCCACAAGTTATCTCGGCATCGGGCTAGCAAGCCCCGAACCTCAGAGTCCCCGCAAGACATACCCGGATTGGATAACCCTACGGTCACGCCCGACCCATACTAGCAAGTATGGATCCCGGAGATTCAACAATCCTACCCGGAGGCACATCACTATCAGCAATCACATAACAATGAGCAGAACATCAAGCCAAGCAACACTTAAACATCACAACCTCCTTTCAAAGGAGTAACAACTAATATCCCACGTAATACATTCTTAACGAACAAGTACACATAACATTACGTAATCCCCGGCAAAGGATTACGGTCTAATAAACTCATTCAAAGTGGTCATATCATATTTTCAACATACAAAACCAACACACATATTCCGAGAACACATATATTCACGAAGTACATAAATTATCGTTGAAAGACAACATTTATCGAGAATATATCGATCCCTTTTTACATTCATTAAACATTGGGTTTCGCACGAAATCCTTTACCATTAATTACGCCTACGAAACATGAAACGTATGGACAAGATACTTGCCTCGATATCACGAGCGGAAGCAGCGAACGGCACGATCGAAACCTTGAACTTCCAAAACGATCAAGACTTCGACAATTACGAATACTACGAAAATAGCATCACCATGAATCAATAACACTAATCGAAAACCGAAACGATCCTAAAAACGACAAGGATCTAAGTGTTCTCAAAGAAATCAAGAATCGTTGATCCGGCTATAAAAATCGATGAACGGTTAACAAAATCAAGATTACGGTCAAGACAAACAAGAACAAATAACCGATCGGATGAGATCGGTTAAGAATCACAAATCCAAGCTAAAACCCCAAATTTAAGAAAATAGGGTTCTAACAAGAGATTACCTTGATTTGGACTAAGAAGACGATTAGATGTTGTTAAACATCTACAAATCCGCTCAAAGATGAAGCTAGAAGAAAAGATCGGTCCTACTCGCCTCAGGATCTCACTCCGTCGAAAGGGATGAAGAAAAGTGGGAATATGACGACTTAATGCCGCTGTCCAGTATTTATCTCGATGGTTATTAGCGCGCGCTAAACACCTGTATTAGCGTGCGCTAACGTTCAACGCTCCAGAGAATCGCCACAACAAAGTTAGCGTGCGCTAGCTAAAAGCCGTAGCGTGCGCTAACGGGTCACAAAACCAGTCCAGTAGCCCCTGGACAGAACTGCACCTACCGGGTAGCGTGCGCTAGAAAGAAGAGAGAGCGTGCGCTAAGCAGTCGATAGCGTGCGCTAGCTATCGGCCTTAGCGTGCGCTAACAAAGCTCCAGTCCCAGTCCAGTAGCTACTGGACTGTCTCCGGACTGCCAGTTAGCGTGCGCTACAAATTCAGTAGCGTGCGCTAAACACCACGCAGTAGCGTGCGCTATGCTTCAAGCATTAGCGTGCGCTACACCACAAAAACTCAAAAACTCACAAAGTGATCCGAAATGCCTCCAAAAACATGTCCCAACAAGTCACAACCAAACATGGCACAAAATTCCTACGATGAGGACAATGACAATCCGATAAAACCCAGAAAACCCAACGAATCCGGAATAAAGATCTCGGGTATTACAATTACACTGCCGTGGGCCCCGAGATGGAACCCACAAGGCTGAAGGAAATTTTCACAATCATTTTACAAATGCCCAAGAGGCCAACGACGGTACTATCTTTACAAATGCATAAAGAAATAAAATCCATTTATCAAAAACCGTCTTAAAAACTCATTTGAAATCGCAAGGCCAAACGGCCGACACTCAAAAGTTTAGAAAACGATTTCCAAAGCAACCTCAGTTACCAGATACCAAAAGGTCATTTCAAAATACTCACGCAGCGGAAAAAGACCAACCATAAAGATACTCTAGCAGCGGAATACAAGAACCAATCAAGAAACTCAATGCACAAAACATGTCCTAGCCAAGTATCTTAGGAAGCTCATCTCTTCACGACCGCTACAAGCTCGGTACTCCAAGAACCTAAAAAGAAATCCCACGACGGGGTCAGCCATAATATCCAACAATGATAACCGTCACATCACATTAATAATTACATACCAATGAGAATACAACATAAGAATACGACCAATGTAACCTTATCGTCATAACCTTACCAAAATTCACATCTCGCACAATACCCAAGGTTCTCAAAACATCATCATAACTCACTGTTACGAAATCTACTAACTCTGTCCAATCCAAATCCGTCGGGTAACATCATCACATCTCGACACGAAAACCAATTGCCCATCAAAGACAAATACCAAAGAAAATACGGAACATACCTCGAGATATGATGTGCCACGATAATCATATCAGTCTAATCCGAGATCAGATCAATGCAATACGGACAAGGTCCTAACACAAGACCTACAAATGCATACTCATATGACAACGTCAATATGCTCAAAAACAATAACAACTATGTATACTCAATGGAAATCCCATGATCCAGCGCCCTCAGCATAGATCCCAAGATGATCCTACAAGATCAACACGAGGTGGATAACCAACAATATACATATACAATGTAATATCCGCAATTTTCGATTTTTGGTAAATTTCTTTTTTTGGTCGGAGTCTGTTTTGACGACTCGCTCATGACCGTTTCGTCATTCTGAGAATGATTAATTCTGCGCTTTTTGTCATCCGAGTTCGTTTCGGTGTCGTTTTGTTGAGTTCCGTGATTTTTAGCGACTTTTCCGCACTTTGAGTTCGATTCTTGCGAATCTCGTTCGAAACTGCTGTTTTGAGTTTCCCGTAAGTCCGTTTAACTTTGTTAGACGTGTTGTGAACTTCGGTTTGGTTATTCGATCACGTATCGTGATTTCCGGGCATTTTGGGCCATTTTGTAATTTCTTGAAAGTTACGGGTATCCGTATCTGTAATTGTTGTCTCGACCTGTTTCTTGGTCGCGTATGATTAATTATTGCATTATGTTTTCATTTCGGGTCATTGATGTCGTCCGCGAACTTTTCGTCGTGTTCGTTCCGTGCGTTTTCGGAAATCGAGTCGTCAGCCACGGCAAATGGGCACGGCCGGACGGCTATGGAGGAACCGCACGGCTTGCCGGGCTCGCCGACGGCGCAGTGGACCGGCATAGCGACGCCATCGCCGGGAGGCCGCGCGCGCTAACCGGCATCGAAGCGCACGCTTATGCGGCACCAGCGACGCTACCCGGGCCGGCGGTGAGGCCCAGTGGTTCTCGACTCCAGAGAGTTGGCCGCAGAGCGCACGCCACGGCCGGCGCCGCGCGCTAACCGGCAGACGTAGCGCACGCCGCCGCATCTAGCGCGCGCTACTGGCGAGGGATCACCAGAGCCTCGACTAGACCATGGTCGGCCCGCTAGCGCACGCTGCCGGCACGCTAGCGCACGCTAGGGCGGTCTGCCTATATAATTGACTGAGCAGCCCTGTTTCAACCCATTTTTTCATTTCAATCTTTTCTTTCCACGGCCAGAGGTTTTGAGATCAAGGAGGTATGTTATTGAAGAAAAAATCCACGAAGTTCTTGAGTTCATAACATCAATAAATCATCCGTTATCATCCTTTGATCCAGCGAATCAAGTTTATGACGTGAGTTGGCGATCGGTGGAGTCGACGGGTTCGTAATCGGTTCGTGTCAACCTACTTCGGCCGATTCTCCGCGTTGTGGTCATTCGAGGCAAGTATCTTGCCCATACATTTCATATTTCTTAGGCATAATTATTTATAAATGATTTCATGCGAAATCCAATGTTTAATGAACGTTAAAAAGGATCGGTATGTTCTCGATAAATATTGTCTTTCAACGATAATTTGTATACTTCGTGAATGGATATGTTCTCGGAATATGTGTGTTAGTTTCGTACGTTGAGAGACGTTATGATCGCATTGACCATAATTGTTTGCCGAGGATTGTGCATTGAATTGTATATTTGTTCGGTGGGTATTCGACATGATGTGATGTTAGTCGTTACTCCTTTGAAATGAGGTTGTGATTCTTAGTGTTGCTTGTCTTGATAATCGGTTATTGTTGTGTGCTTGTTGTATGTGATGTGCCTCCGGGTAGGATTGTTGAATCTCCGGGATCCATACTTGCTAGTATGGGTCGGGCGAAACCGTAGGGTTATCCAATACGGGTATGTCTTGCGGGGACTCCGAGGTTCGGGGCTTGCTAGCCCGATGCCGAGATAACTTGTGGGGTTATCATCGGGTATGTATTGCGGGGACTCCGAGGTTCGTGGCTTGTTAGCACGATGCCGGGATAACTTATGGTTGTGGTTTGATTATGTAAGTATATGTGCTTTTAGTCACGTGACTGCGGTTACGGTGACATGTGATTTGATATAGTTTCCCTGTGGGTTATGCACTCGGGTTTGTTCTACGGGAGCATCTGAGGTCCGTGGCTTGCTAGCACGGACGCGAATAACTGTGGAAACAAAGTTGTTATGTTTTGATCGGGTCGTTGACCCCTCTTGTTGTTATCGTTTTTATTTTTTGGGAAATTGTCTTTTGGGCTGTGTCCCTAAATGTTTTCGAAAGGCCTGAAGATTTTTAAATCCCAATGTATTCAAAACTCCCGAGGTCGTAAAATGTTTTTCACAAGATGTTTATTGGGTTTACCCTATCTTTCGATTTAATCGTTTGATTAAGTGAATCACCTCGGGAAGTATGTTTATGATTAACATGTTTCGTGGAGTATGATATGTATGGCTCGTTTTCGTATTTTATACTTGCACTAGCAAAACAAAGGAGTTTGCTAACCCCCGAGTATTCGGGGGGTGGATGTCTATTTTTGCATTCAGGTTTTGGAGCATAACACAGGGTCGGCACGAAGGATGATGAAAGATGAACGATACTAATCAAACGAGGATCCGTTGATGTCGTATTGGTCTAGTTGTATTTTCTTTTCCGCTGCAGTATCTTTTCCCCGTTGTACGGGAGTTTATTGTATTTTGACCCCTGCGTGGGTATGTGTTTGTGATCGAGTTGTATATTTTATTGAAAGACCAAATCGGTCTACTGAGTCATTTTAGCCTTGAAGGCATTGTCGAGATGTTAAATGTTGTTACCAGCCTGGTAGATCCTCGAGGAGAGGGTCTACGACGTGTAATATCCCTGAGTGGATTGGGGGTGTTACATAAATGGTATCAGAGCTTAGGTTGAGGAAACCTAGGCTGTCGGGTCAAGTCGTGTTGTTTGAGTCTTGTTTCGTCAGATTTTATCTGACTGAGTAGTGTCGCGACGCGTCGTCTGAGTTTGTTGGTCGTGATTAGTATCGTGGGGCGATCATCATCTTCGTGCGACCTGTGGCTGTAAGTCTCCCTTCTTTGTGATGTGCCTCGTGTGACACGAGCTAGTTTTATGATTTATTTGTTAAGTGACGGAATCCTCTTATGGATTTTGATTTCTTGATATGTGGTTATTTGACCCTCATATTTCGTTTATGTGTGGAGTAGTGTTGCTGGATTGTGCATGTTTTACTTTATTTCTTTTATCCGCTGCGTGAGTCCTTTTGTAATGGCTTTCGGTATTTTACCGACTGAGTTTTATTTCGAAAATCAATTCCATTAACCGAGTTTTTGATATTATGGTCTTGATCATTTTAGCGAAATTCTTATGACGGTATTTAACATTTTGTAAATGGATTTTGTAAGTTTTTGAAACATTACCGTCATCGGCCTTTTTGGCGTTTTTGTAAATGGTTTTTAGCTTGGTGGGTTCCGACGCGGGATCCACGGCGCTATAAAGTTTTGTGTAATTACCTGAATTTTTTTTTTTTGGGCATTCTAGCCCATTGAATTACTTTTGAAAACCTTGAGTATCTTAGAAAATAAATTTCGAGACGTACTTTTTAAATGAATTATTTTCTCGTGGTACTTCCAAGGTGCCACAACATGTTTCAAAATTCTTCTACCTCGAGGACCAAAATGTTTTGAGATATTTTCAATGTTTTATAAACACTTTTACTTAGACCCGAAGGTCGAATATTCTGAAAGCTTTTCACTAAAAGAAAGTGTCCTCATTTTTATCAAATGCGAAATGGTTTTCCAAAGTCTCGATAATGATGTTTCACGCACTACACCATATATGGGTTTCAGCAACACCTGAAAAACTGTGTTCAAAAGTCCAAAAAGTGTTGCTGAAGGTAGAAAAACAAGCTATGGCTACACTTTGACCAAATTCGAAAGTGTTACAAAAACGGCCGCAACCATAGGGGTCTAAGGTAACACTTTTCTTGTTTTTGGTAACATGTTAAAAAAGTGTAGCAATAGACCCCTATGCCAACACTTTTATTGTCTGTGGCTACACTAGATTTTGTGTTGCTGTAGACTTAAGGCCACACTTTTATATATTTGGTGACACAAATATTTGTGTAGCCGTAGACCTATGCCAACACTCATGAGGTCTAATGTAACATTAAATTGTGAAACACTTTGACATATTTACCAACAACTTTAACACTATGGCTACATTTATATATGAACAGTTATAACTTTTGCCAACACACTTTTAATCTTTGCCAACACAATTTTTATATTTTGCCAACAGAAAGAATTATAAATTATAGTCTATGGCTACATTTTGTGTGTTTTTACCAACATTTTTCATGCTAAAAAGCAAAATGTTATATTGGAAAATAAATATTACCATAAAACAGTCGATACCATTAAAACAATGTCAACCATAACAACATCCAAAATACATGACTGCTAATATTCAATCCATAATAGCTAAGAACAAGTTACGATCACAATCCATAAATATAACAAAACTACTTAAGTCACTTAGCTAGCATAATATAAAATGATGAGATCAGTCAAGGAGTGACATTGTCACCGCCATAGGACTCCTCGACTGATTTCTGAGAGTCATCAATCTTTAAGTTCAAATTTGGATTCTTCTCGACCAACATTTTCATCATTTCTCGAACTTTTTTGTCAAGTTTTTCATCCATCTCTTGTTGAAGTTGATCCCTGATCTTAGCAGTTAGGTCCGCCATCATGAATCAATTTATTAGCAGCCTCAACACCTTCCGTTTCACGAGCTTTCTTAACATCATCCTATAAATAAAAGTATCAAGTATTTCCCTCAAATAATTAACAAAAACATAAAATACAAACAATAACAATAATGGAAAATTATCTTAATTCTAGACACCACCATTTGACTCTCTTCGCGTGTGTAATTGTTTGGGATCTCATCTTTTCTATGTATATACAGGCTTACAAGTCAGTAAACTTGTGACAGAGTTATGCAACTTATCCCAAAGCATGATATAATTTGATACATATATATATATATACACACACACACACGTACAATTTCAGGATACACAATATTCCACACTGTTCTGGTCAAAATTTTAAACTTCTTCACAAAAATGCAAAAGGTAGCATTCATCTGGTCAAAACTTTAAACTTCTTCGCAAAAATGCAAAAGGTAGCATTCATCCTGCTCACTTTAACAAGTAACAACTAGACTTATTATCCCTCTACGATGATCACAATACAAAGAGCCTTTTCTTTTAACTAACGCAACTCAAAGAAAGAATCATTAATAATCTCGGTAAGGAAGCCAAAATTAAAACCCTAATGCTTCCTTCATTTTGTACTCATCCGAATAGTGGAAAAATAGTAATAAGTTATAACGATGTGCAAATTACAACTACAAAGTAACTGGAAAACGCATCCAAGAGATACCGGATGATGATCCACAAGAGAATAATTATGATGTGAGATACGTAAAACTAGCTAGCATTGAGCATCCACTATCACAAAGAAAGTCATATGCACTCAATCTTGCAGACTAAGTTATGGACTAAACATGCAAGAATGCAATGCAAGAAGAGGAATGAATAGAGTTCTTCCAGGACTTCACAATTATTCTAAGATAGAGTTCTTCCAGGACTTCACAATTATTCTAAGACATCCAAGTTAACCTCAAAATTATAAAGCAATTTTGCCATAATAAGCTATTACAATCACTGAAAATGTAAAATTGTTGATTTCACAGATCTTGAATTACGTCCGAATACATAGTTCAACCCTCCTTTCTCGTTGTTTTTGCAATCCTATTAGCAACAAAGCAGAAGGCGCATAAAGTTAATTCATATAAAATAACATCAAAAACAAAGCCAATGGGAAATACAAAGAAGGAAACAACTAGTATAATCGATCAAATAGACCACCTTTTTGGATCCCTCTCCATTGAGGCATGTTTTCGTAATTCTTATACTGTTCTAGTATTGTCTCGCCATATTTCTCTCTTGTTATGCCGAGCCTCTCCTGTGGTATCCCTTGAATATCTCTTCCCTTCCTAGCTTGAGCAAAGCAGAGTATCGTGCGCATTACTATTCTACATACAGACAAGAATAGGAAAGATAACAACTAAAGGCCGAGTATCATTCGGTAAAACCGAGTAAGAAAAACAGTTCGGTTAGAAAGGCCAAATTTAAATGGCCACGTAAATTCATTGACAAGCATTAGTTATGAACAAACAATGTACTCGTCATATTCGTCCCATGTCGAATCCGAGCCACCAAAGATCTCTCGTCATGGAACTCATCATCAATATGGTGATCTGGATCTTCCATTTCATATTCCTCTTCCATGTCATCGCTTCATATCCTTGATGGGACATTATCAATGAAAAAGACTCGCATAAAATTTCTCCTTTTGTCACAGTTGAGACAACCATAACTCGCTTTATACCAAGACACCGAACAATGCGGTTGATATGCGGTGATACAACAAGAGCCACTAAGTTGGAAATCACCATCAGAGAGAATAGGGTACTATAAATATTGAAAATCCAAATCAATTTGCTATGTTAACTCCATTTAATACATTCAGATGCGAGATAACTTGAGATGTAAAATTGCTTAGACAAAGAGCAACATCCAATAACTAAGGCAAGCAATATGACCTCCTTATTGAGTTCTCTCTATCTTGACATCCTAATTTCTACAGATAATTTTTGGAAATAAAACACAATTTACCAAGAAATGACGCGGTTGAACAACCAGTTTACATAGTACCACTCATCATTAACGAGACGATAACATCACCATTTAAAAAAACTAATTGGTACTATGTACCGGAAGTGTTCTCCTTAAATATAAGTGTGTGCACAACAAAAAAAAGAAACCATTACAGTAAACTGATAATAAAAATAGAAATTATCTAAGTGATCATATTGTTGTGGCTGTTGTGGCCGAAGCTGTGATGCCGTTTGGCTTCTTCCATAGATTGAAGAAGACTCTAATCCACTGGGAGCCACACTCTGTAATATCCGCATTTTTTTTTTCTTTTTTCTTTCCCTTGTAATTGTATTTCCGGTGTAATTCTCGATTTTAGTGACCCTCGGGTATCCTTCAGTGTAACTTTTCCGGTATCTTTTGATCTGATTCTCGTAATTGTTGTGCGGAACCGCCGTTTCGGGGTTGCCGTGGATTCATTCTATGCTATGATGCGTTTCGAGGTGTTTCGCTTTGACGCTTCGCTCATATTCCGGTATTTTGGGGTCGTTTATATTCTATATCTAGCGCACGCTATATTTCTGTATAGCGCACGCTAGAAATCCATTAGTAGCGCACGCCACGATTAATTCAGAGCGCACGCTAACGATTTAGCCTCGGGAGTGGCGCTTAACTCCTGTGCCTCGGACTATCGGATTAGCGCACGCTATCTTGTCTAGCGCACGCTAATGTCGGAGACTAGCGCACGTTAAGTTGTTCAAGAGCGCGCGCAGTGTGACCGCCCAAGATCGGGCGCTTTACTACCGAATTCAATCGATTCTAGTTAGCGCACGCTACGCCGGTATGGTAGCGCACGCTAACGGTCGTGAGGTTTGGGCATTGGCCATTGGACTCGGCCGATGTTCAGTAGCGCACGCTATTGGTCGATAGCGCGCTACCGATAGGTTATTAGCGCACGCTACGCATGCATGGTAGCGCACGCTAACGGCAAAACCCCGGCTTCGACTCGGACGCTAACAGAGGGTTGGTAACCCTATCCTGTTAGCGCACGCTAACCTTGAGGTCTTAGCGCAGGCGCTAACACTCCCGGTTATATAAACCAGGAGTTGACCGAGATAATCACAAAATCTCATTTCTTCCTCTTTCCGCGGACGAGCGACTCCCGAGCGATTTGAGGCGATTTTCTTCCTCCAATCACTTCGAGATTCTTGTGCTTGAGTTCTTGGTGTAAGACTAACATCATCCACTTGTGTTTCTCATCCTAAATCCAAGGTAATCTCTTAGAACCCTACTTTTGGATAATTTGGGGGTTTTGGGATTTTCTTCCGATTCGCTCCGCTTTTGATGGTGGATTCATGATGTATACGATTGATATTGTTAGTATCTTTAGTTTCCTACGGATTCATGGATATTTTGTGGATTTTACGGAATCGAGAGGGTTTGGTTGTGATCCGCCTCGTTGTTATTTTATTCGAATATACATGAATCGTAGGCGGGTTTCCGGTGTATTCCATTTCCGTAATCGTCTAGAGTTGGTTGTGATTGTGTTATTCGAATCGTTAGGTTCAATCGTCGGTTCCTCACGGTCGTGCTTGATTCTTCCGTTCCGTTCGCGTCACCGTCTATTAATCGAGGCAAGTATTTTTGGAAACCTTTAAGCTTAACATGAAATGGTAATGTATATTACTTGTGTGTAACTCACCTTGTGTTGGCCCGACGGGGTCAAGGAGGGAAATCTATGCTGCCGCCCTGGATTTCACGAGTTTCGTACCGCTAGCCAACTCGTTAGGGTCCTTGCAAGGCCTCGAGTGAGAATGTATCCGCCGCCCTGTTCTCACGGCTTAGCGTGTGCGTGGTTTTGTTTTTCTGTATTTGTAGCCAACTCGTTAGGGTCCCTGTGAGGCCCCGAGTGAGAATGTATGCTGCCGCCCTGTTCTCAAGGCTAATTGTTTGACTGTTTATTTTCCGGAAAAAGACATGTCTCGTTTTGGTTTTCGAAATGATTTTTGGTGCATGTACTATGAAATGTGTAAGCGATTGGTTTGCCTTGAATACTTGTACTAGCGTAATTGCTAACCCCTCTGGGGACCCGTTTTGGGGAAATTCGTTTTATGAATTTCAGGTCAGGTTCATCGAGACGAGCGGGCGCTGGACCAGTACACGGATGATGGCCGTGCGTGATGATGGTGCACGAGTGATGTTTTAGTATCTTTACCTTTTTGTCTTTTGTGGTTTTGGACTAATAGTTGTACTCGAGTACTTAAGGGGTTCTTGTTCGTTTGAATTGTATTGTTGCTTATTATGTTGTGTTGGATGATGATGTTATATTGACCGGTTGAACCGGGTGGATTGTTCTGTTTCGCGTCTTTATGACGTGGTGTTATTTTATCGTTTCTGTGAGTCGTTGTGTATGATGCTGTTCAGCCTGGTGGGTCCCATATAGGGATTCACGGCGCTGTAATATACCTCGGATATCCTGGGGGTGTTACAGAAAATGGTATCAGAGCTCTAGGTTTATGGATACCTAGGCTTGTTGGTTTATTGGGTCTTGTGGTGTTTTGTTTTGCACATCATCGTCACGCTGCCATGATTCCAGATTACCAGTGTCCGTAAGTTTTCCTTCCTCTGTTCATTATTTCCTTGTATCGTACCTTTGATTCTCGACTTGTAATTGTTCTTCTCTCGTACTTACCCTCGTATGGCTTTTGCTACTTGTTTAACTCCAGCATGGATGCTGGAAGAGGTCGTGGTCGCGGTCGTGGTCGTGGACGCGGCCGGGGACGTGGGGCAGCCGGTGGGGCGGCCACGTCACAGTCTTCGGGAGCCGGCAGTACCGGCGACCGTCGTAGCCATGCTTCTTCTCAGGAGCGTGCCGATCTTGGTATCGCGGCCGTAATGCAACAAATGGTAAACCAAATGGCGGCGATAGCTCAGGCGGTTCAGAACCCGGATCAGGCCCACGCTAATCGGGGCGGAGCGGATCGTTGGCTCCAAGATGTTATCAAGATGCATCCTCCTCAGTTTTCGGGAGCTTCAGACCCGATTGGCTGGGAAGGGTGGATCAAGGAGATGTCTAAGGTCTTCGTTGCCACTAACTGTCCCGAGGACCGTAAAGTCCCTATTGCTCAATATTTCCTCACTGGGGACGCTACGGACTGGTGGGAGGCCGTTGGGCCCAAAGACCATGCTGCTACGTGGGCTGAGTTTCAAGAGTCGATGGAGACTGAATATTGCCCGTGGCCAGTCAGACAGGCTCGGGTACATGCTTTTTATGACGCTCAACCACGGGATATCCCCGTAGCTCAAGCTATTGCTGATTTTAACAAAGAGTTGGGTTATGTGAAGACCCAAGTTGTCGAGGAGAGTGACAAGATTTTCCATTTCTCCAGGCGGATGAAGTTGCCGATTCGGGACTATATGTCGGGGCTCGTATGTACTACATTGAAGGATTATCAGAGTAGGGCCCTTGCTTATGATATGTCTGTGACGGCGAGTGAGGCGGCCCGCGAGAGTAAGAAGCAGAAGTCGGTTGGAAATTTTTCTGGTCCCAAGAGTGGAGGCCAGCAGAAATCTCAAGCTGCAAATTTTTCAACGGGCGGTTCGGCTCGTTTCTCTGGGAGCTGGGTGCCGCGAACCTCCGCTCATGAACCCACATGTTTTAATCGTGGTGTGCAAGGCCATAGGAGCCGGAAATGTTCTCGTCCAAGCTTACTGTCATACTTGTGGACAACTAGGCCACAAGGCCCCTTTTGTGAGCAGATCAAACGGCTTCGCGGCACCGTTCTTCTCAACCGGCCCGTTGGAGCCAAGTGTGAATCGGGGTCGTTTGCTCCTCAATATCCGCCGAGTGCTAGTCGGGGAAGAGGTCGGGGTCAGCCCTCAAGAGGAGCTTCCAGTGTTGGCTCCGCCCACCCGCGTGTCTATGAGATGCGGAGAGCCGATGATCCAAATGCTACCGTGGCGACAGTACCGTTTATATTCTTTCTCATCCCGTCAGTGTGCTTTTCGATTCGGTGCTACGCATTCATTCATATCTCTGGATTGTGTGCGTCGCTTGAGTCTCGACCGCTTGACACCTTGTGAGCCCTTCATCGTTAAGCTTCCTAGCGGTGATAGGATCGTTGGTGATCGGGAGGTTCGAGACTGCGTGCTTATTTGTGAGAGGACTTGGCCCTCTAATCTTATTGTTGTGAGTATCGAGGGTGAGGATTTGATTCTTGGTGATGACTGCTCGAGCGGCATGGTGCGATCATGAACTACCGCACGAGAATCATCACTATGTTAGCCGAGGACGGCATCGAGCACTCTTTCGCGGGCGAAAGAGGGAAACCAAATTCGCCATTAATGCCTTGAAGGCGATGAGTCTCATGCGAAAGGGATGTATTGGTTATTGGTGCTATGCCTTGAAGGCGGAGAGTGGTGGAGTCGAGCTTTCGTCGATTCCAATCGTTAATGAATTTCCGATGTTTTTCCCGACGAGTTACCGGATTGCCACCGGATCGAGAGGTCGAGTTCACTATAGAGTTAGAGCCGGGTGCGGCTCCTATTTCAAGCGCCCTATCGCATGGCACCTTCGAGAGATGTCCGAGTTGAAGAAGCAATTGAGTGAGCTTCTTGAGTCGGGGTATGTTCGACCGAGCGCCTCGCCTTGGGGCGCACCGGTCTGTTTGTGCGGAAGAAGGATGGTTCGCTACGCTTGTGTATCGACTATCGCGAACTAAACAAGGTGACCATCAAGAACAAGTATCCTTTGCCGAGAATTGATGACTTGTTCGATCGATTGTGGAGTCATGTATTCTCGAAAATTGATTTGAAATCGGGTACTATCACTCCGGGTGAGAGAGTCCGATGTGCCAAAACAACCTTTCGGACGAGGTACGGACATTATGAGTTCGTAGTCATGCCTTTCGGGTTAACTAATGCACTGCGGTGTTCATGCAATTGATGAACAAAGTTTTTATCGAGTATTTGGATAAGTGCGTCGTCGTCTTTATTGACGATATTCTTATTTATTCGAGGAATGAGGAAGAGCATGCCCATCATTTGCGGATAGTATTAGACATTTTAAGGACCGAGCAACTCTATGCAAAGTTCTCGAAATGTGAGTTCGGTGAAAGAAGTGATGTTTTTAGGTCACGTGATTTCGGTAGGGGGTTCGTGTGGATCCGCAGAAGATTGAGGTCAGATTGGATTGGGCACCGCCCAAAATGTGAAGGAGGTCCGTAGTTTCTTGGGTTTGGTGGCTACTACCGTAGGTTCGCCGAGGGTTTCTCGAATCGGCTCGACCACTTACGCAGCTTGCTCCAATCAGAAGTTCGTGCGGAATGACGAGAGGCGATCGAGTTTTGAGGAATCAAGAAGCGTTTGACTTCAGCCCAGCTTTTAGCGTTGCCATGTGGCAACGAGGGTTTTGCCGTTTATAGCGATGCTTCGGGTCGTGGTCTTGGGTGTGTATTAATGCAAAGACGGCGAGACCATTGCCTATGCGTCGAGACAGCTTGAGGCCGTATGAGATGAACTACCCTACTCATGATTTGGAGTTAGCGGCAATCGTTTTGCGCTCAAGATTTGGCGTCACTATCTTTTCGGCTCCACATGTCGATTTTTACCGATCATAAAAGTCTCAAATACATATTTACTCAATGAGAGTTGAATATGAGGCAGAGGAGGTGGTTAGAGTTGATTAAGGATTATGACCTCGAAATCCTTTATCATCCGGCAAGGCGACGTTGTGGCCGACGCCTTGAGTCGAAACCGATTGCGTTGCGAACGCTTGAGATCCTTACATCTCGATCGAGCTTCGGAGGGCTTTGATCGAGTTAGATGTTGAGGTCTTGTTGCCGGAGCCGTCGGGCAACTTTGTGCTTTAGAGATTTCGTCGCCTTTGATCGATGAAATTAAGTCAAGCGATTAGAGGATCCGATGATTACTCAAATCCGAGAGAACGTTCTTAAAGGGAAGTCTCTGGATTTGTGATTCACGAGGATGGTGTTTTGAGATTCAGTCGGCTTTGTGTGCCGAACGACTTAGAGTTGAGGCGAGTATTTTACGGAGGCCCATGCTACACCTTATTCCGTTCATCCCGGTACGAGTAAGATGTACAAGGACACGAGGAGAAATTTCCGGTGGAATGACATGAAGGATGAGGTCGCACAGTTTGTAGCGAGATGTTTGACTTGTCAGCAGGTCAAAATCGAGCATCAGAGACCGGCTGGGTTATTGCAGTCACTTCCCATTCCGGAATGGAAATGGGAAGATATATCGATGGATTTCGTTACGAGTTTGCCGAGATCGAGGTCGGGCATGAATATGGTATGGGTGATTGTTGATCGCCTGACCAAGTCGGCACATTTTCTGGGCATCAAGGACACTTGGGGCCCGGAGAAGTTAGCTCGTGTGTTTATTGCGCAGATCGTGAGACTTCACGGTACTCCGAAGTCTATTGTTTCGGATCGTGACGGCCATTTTGTATCGCACTTCTGGCAGGCGGTGCATAAGGCGTTAGGTACCCGGTTGCGTTTGAGTACCTCTTTTCATCCCTGCATGGATGGACGGTCGAACGCACTATCCGTGACGCTCGAGGACTTATTGCGTGCTGTGCTCTCGATCGAGTAGTAGTAGGAGGAACATTTGCCGCCGATCGAATTCACGTATAACAATAGTTGGCACGCGTCGATTCGGATGGCGCCGTATGAGGCACTTTACGGGCGGCGATGTCGATCACCGATTTGTTGGAATGAGGCGTCCGATTTGGTCGGGACCGAGCCGGATGTCGTTTTAGAGACGAGGCGGAAGATAGAGTTAATTCGAGAACGGATGTTGACTGCCCAGAGTCGGCGAAGTCGTATGCCGACGTCCGTCGTCGACCTTTGGAATTTGAGGTGGGAGACCACGTTTTGCTAAAGGTGTCGCCGACGAAAGGAGTTTTCGTTTCGGGAAGAAAGGGAAGTTGAGTCCGAGATTTATCGGCCCCTTCGAGATCCTCGAGCGAGTAGGTGGGTTGGCATACCGTTTGGCGTTACCTCCGGCCTTGAGTCATGTTCATAGTGTTTTCCATGTTTCCCGATTGAGGAGATATGTCCGGACCCTAGCCACATCATCGATGATGGTGAGAGTGATGTCGCCAAAGATGTTACTTTCGACGAGCGCCCGTTGAAGAGGTTGGAACATCGTGAGAAACGATTGAGGCATAAGACCATACCTTTGGTCAAGGTGCAATGGTCGAGACACGGTGTCGAGGAGGCAACTTGGGAAACCGAGGATAGCATGCGTGCTAGGTACCCCGAGTTGTTTGTTCCTTAAGTTTCGGGACGAAACTTATTTTTAGAGGGGTAGAATGTAATATCCGCATTTTTTTTTCTTTCTTTCCCTTGTAATTGTATTTCCGGTGTAATTCTCGATTTTAGTGACCCTCGGGTATCCTTCAGTGTAACTTTTCCGTTATCTTTTGATCCGATTCTCGTAATTGTTGTGCGGAACCGCCGTTTGGGTTGCCGTGGATTCATTCTATGCTATGATGCGTTTGAGGTGTTTCGTTTGACGCTTCGCTCATATTCCGGTATTTTGGGGTCGTTTATATTCTATATCTAGCGCACGCTATATTTCTGTATAGCGCACGCTAGAAATCCATTAGTAGCGCACGCTACGATTAATTAAATAGCGCACGCTAACGATTTAGCCACAGGAGTGGCGCTTTAACTCCTGTGCCTCCGGACTATCGGATTAGCGCACGCTATCTTGTCTAGCGCACGCTAATGTCGGGAGACTAGCGCACGTTAAGTTGTTGATGGCGCGCTAGTGTATTTGCCCAAGATCGGGCGCTTTACTCCGAATTCAATCGATTCTAGTTAGCGCACGCTACTGGCTGGTATGGTAGCGCACGCTAACGGGTCGTGAGGTTTGGGCGGTTAGCTCTTGGACTCGGCCGATGTTCGTAGCGCACGCTATTGGTCGATAGCGCGCTACCGATAGGTTATTAGCGCACGCTACGCATGCATGGTAGCGCACGCTAACGGCAAAAACCCCGGCTTCGGACTCGGACGCTAACGGGAGGTTGGTAACCTATCCGTTAGCGCACGCTAACCTTGAGGTCTTAGCGTGCGCTAACACTCCCTGGTTATATAAACCAGGGAGTTGACCGAGATAATCACAAAATCTCATTTCTTCCTCTTTCCGCGGACGAGCGACTCCCGAGCGATTTGAGGTTCTTCCTCCAATCACTTCAGAGATTCTTGTGCTTGAGTTCTTGGTGTAAGACTAACATCATCCACTTGTGTTTCTCATCCTAAATCCAAGGTAATCTCTTAGAACCCTACTTTTGGATAATTTGGGGGGTTTTGGGATTTTCTTCCGATTCGTTCCGTTTTGATGGTGGATTCATGATGTATACGATTGATATTGTTAGTATCTTTAGTTTCCTACGGATTCATGGATATTTTGTGGATTTTTACGGAATCGAGAGGGTTTGGTTGTGATCCGCCCTCGTTGTTATTTTATTCGAATATACATGAATCGTAGGCGGGTTTCCGGGTGTATTCCATTTCCGTAATCGTCTAGAGTTGGTTGTGATTGTGTTATTCGAATCGTTAGGTTCAATCGTCGGTTCCTCACGGTCGTGCTTGATTCTTCCGTTCCGTTCGCGTCACCGTCTATTAATCGAGGCAAGTATTTTTGGAAACCTTTAAGCTTAACATGAAATGGTAATGTATATTACTCATGTAACTCACCTTGTGTTGGCCCGACGGGTCAAGGAGGGAAATCTATGCCGCCTGGATTTCACGAGTTTCGCATCGCTAGCCAACTCGTTAGGGTCCTTGCAAGGCCTCGAGTGAGAATGTATGCCGCGCCTGTTCTCACGGCTTAGCGTGTGCGTGGTTTTGTTTTTACGTATTTGTAGCCAACTCGTTAGGGTCCCCTGTGAGGCCCCGAGTGAGAATGTATCTTTGCCGCCCTGTTCTCAAGGCTAATTGTTTATTTATTTATTTTTCGGAAAAAGACATGTCTCGTTTTGGTTTTCGAAATGATTTTTGGTGCATGTACTATGAAATGTGTAAGCGATTGGTTTGCCACGAATACTTGTACAAGCGTAATTTCTAACCACTCTGGGGACCCGTTTTGGGGAAATTCGTTTTATGAATTTCAGGTCAGGTTCATCGAGACGAGCGGGCGCTGGACCAGTACACGGATGATGGCCGTGCGTGATGATGGTGCACGAGTGATGTTTTAGTATCTTTACCTTTTTGTCTTTTGTGGTTTTGGACTAATAGTTGTACTCGAGTACTTAAGGGGTTCTTGTTCGTTTGAATTGTATTGTTGCTTATTATGTTGTGTTGGATGATGATGTTATATTGACCGGTTGAACCGGGTGGATTGTTCTGTTTCGCGTCTTTATGACGTGGTGTTATTTTATCGTTTCTGTGAGTCGTTGTGTATGATGCTGTTCAGCCTGGTGGGTCCCATATAGGGATTCACGGCGCTGTAATATACCTCGGATATCCTGGGGGTGTTACAGAAAATGGTATCAGAGCTCTAGGTTTATGGATACCTAGGAAATATAGCGTGCGCTAGATATAGAATATAAACGACCCCAAAATACCGGAATATGAACGAAACGTCAAACGAAACACCTCGAAACGCATCATAGCATAGAATGAATCCACGGCAACCCCGAAACGGCGGTTCCGCACAACAATTACGAGAATCAGATCAAAAGATACCGGAAAAGTTACACTGAAGGATACCCGAGGGTCACTAAAATCGAGAATTACACCGGAAATACAATTACAAGGGAAAGAAAAAAGAAAAAAAAAATGCGGATATTACACACTCGGCCTCCTAGTTGATGATCATCATATACAGAAACAGAAAAAAAAAACACTTAAATATCACGGAAACAATTTCGCTTGCAAATGTTCGATTTCATCAGTTTCTGCATTGCCTAAGTTGGTAATCGGAAAAAAAAGAAGAAACTACTATATCTTCTCATAATTACATATTATTCTCGTGCATTGCAGATATACGTGTGTAGATCTACTAGAAATTCAAGATCATAGCTCTAGTACAGTAACATAAACTTATAGTAAAAGGAAAGTAAACCTCGATTGAGGAGGAAGAACAGAGATGGAGCTGAGATCGCAGGCTTTGTTGATCTTCAGTTTCATTTTCCGGTCGCAAATAGAGCTTCGGTAGGACTCCGAAATCGAAACGACTAGGCTTGAAGAACTATAAATTTCGAATTAAATCAATTTTTTAGGCAGATGCAGATGCTTTCTTCTGCTTTCGAAATGTCTGTGTTTCGATCGGAGTGTAGAAATGGAGCGAAAAGTGGAATTTTGGAAGGGTTTTTTTATACTGGAATATTTCGACGATGTGGGAGAAACGGGCTGCTATAATGGTGATGGAAAATATAAACAAAAACAAAACAGCTTGCATGATAGAAAAACTTACCCTCAAAGTTAACAGGTACATATACAAATGTCAAACGTCGTCCAACATCTTCTTTTGTCAAAATATAATCATTCGTGCCCGTTAACACTAATTCAAATCTCTTCTCTTCTCTCAAACGTCGACTTCAAGCAATCAGATTTCCCATGTAAGCTGAATCCAATGCCACTTAAAGATATATTACACAATGGGACAATCTACATGGATGAACAAATAGTTAGCGAAAGAGATTTACAGTTCGTAAAAAAGGGAAATAAATCTTACATGTAAAAACATACATGTCATGTCTACAATATATGGAATTTTGCACATAGATCTAGAAATACATACATAAATACACAAAAATGTACATGCATCGTGGTTATATAAATAACATCAACATATGCAGATACATGTAAGGAGACATGTCCAGAACCCATGACATCAATAACCAAATAAGAGAAAAATTACCAAGCCACCATAGTCATCAAAAAGTGCTGCATAGAAGGTCCTTATTTCTGCATCAATCACAGTATCATCAGAACCACATGGTATCTCTCGCCCACTGAGATTCAAAGCAAATCTTTTAGGTGGTTTTCTCAATCCATTCCAGACAATGAAGGTTCTCAATTCATTGCCAACTGTCCTTATTTCTAAATGGCACATATTTGCTAAAAAAGAGCTTACACGCTCAAATCACAAACTTCAAAGTACGATGCAATCCCACATCTTAACAACACTGACCATGAATCAAGAGTCATAAAAATAAAAAAATTCTCTAAAAATATAATTTCAAAGACATGAAAATTAACAACTAAATTACAAGTAGTTATGCTTAACAAAAACTCTAATCAATGGAGAGAAAGTTACGGCCATCGTATTTGGTGGAATACTGATGGTTTCAATGGAGAGAAACTTCACTGTCGAAGGTTTTCTTACTTCTATTTTGCGGTAGGAGACCTAATCAAATTGACCTAATCAAATTGAAGAAGAAGTAGTGCTACCAACTGATAATTAGGCGGAATAAGAGTCGGCAGAGGGAAGGGCGGCGAGGGTCATCTGATAATCCCATTCGAAATCCGCCCCGATCGCGGCCCCAGTCCGCTGCAACTATCGCCGACGTCCGCCTCGTTCAACCTCGATGCATTATGGTCTCGCTCAAAACTCTGGCCTGCTTTCAACCTCGCTTGGAGCGTCCGTCATTTCGTGATGTCGCATGGTTATCTTCTATTGGCGGCTGGAGATTTTCAGGGGGAAATTACCGATAGTGAGGGTGAGAGAGATGGAGAGAGAACAAGAAATGAGTGTTAGGGTAGGGTTCGATTCGTGCTGGGTCAATTAATTCCCGGTTTCAAGATATTAATTCCCGGTCTCAAGACACACAATTCGCTGTTGTAAACATTTTTTAGTAAAAAATAAAATTTCATACTTTTTATTTAAGTAATTATCAAATTAGCGAAGTCTTGTAACTTAAAATTTCTAACTAGTTCCTGCTTTTTTGTTTGGTACCATTTACTGAAGTCTATGTGGGTTTTTTACTTCTGTAAATTGAAAAGCGAAGTTGTTGTTTGTTTTTACTTTACTAATATACATTACAAAAGTGAGACGTACCGAAGTCTTTGATTTTTATTCTACTAGTGTAACGACTTTAAATTTTTACAGGCTTTCCTTATTATAAAAATATATTCATAAAATACTATAGAAAAATCGGGTCATTACAATTTTTATAGTTTTTTCCTTATTTTCCGCCTATTTTTTTCTTCCCTTGTAACGCTTTTTTTAAAGATCAACGGTAACACCTAATTTGGTGTTACCATAGATACTATGGCAACACCGGTTACTATCAACTGTAACAATAAAAAAGTGTTAGCGTAGATCAATTTTAAGGCATCTATGCTAACACTTTTGCTTGTAACAACGAAATAAACGTTGCTGAAGGCCATTTGTGGCGTAGTGACGTTTTTACTTTTTTTGGAAATGTGATACTCAAGATCGACCGGTGTTTTTCTAAATTATTTTCCAAATGAGGTTTTCATTTTTAAAACCTATCCATTCCCGTTTGAGGACTGGGTATGTATGTATGATGTTGGCTTTGTCGCTATAATGTTAACTCCCGAATATGATCGAGTTGGTGGCATGAACGTTGAGGCGTTGCCACGTATTTGTTGTACTAGCCCTCTGTGAGAGGTGTGAACTGGTATTTAATGGTTGTCGCCTCGTGGTGGATTGCGTGTATCACACGAGTGTGAGATGTTGAAGCTTGGGTTTGTACGTTGGTGTACATGTGTGATTGTTTCATGATGTTTGTAATTACGTGCTGGTTATCGTTCGGGTCGTTGAGGTCGCCGAACGATACCGTCGTTGCTGTGGTGTATGTGTATATATTACTTTACGATGGTAATCGTTGTATATGATATGTGTTATGATTCTTTGTTGTGCTGAGTTGGCATCTCCGCTATGTTGTTTTGCGACGTTATGCCCCATTGTATCTAGCATTTGTATTTTCGGTATGCCGAGCCGAGGTGTTTCAACCGTGATGTGCCGGGGGAATGTACGTGCAATTTGTCCTTCTCGTCGGTAACACATTTCGAGTGTGGACTCGAGGGACACCGAATTCAGTTTTGCGAATTGGCTACCGAGACTTTCGGAGTTCGCGCTCAAAGACAGATATCAGAATCGGCTTTGAGAGGCCTTTGAAGGATGTTTCTGTTGATTGCTTGTTGCGTCGTCTCCTTGATTTTGTTGTTGTGAGTTTCGGGGACGACACTTCTTTTAGAAGAGGTCGAATATAATACTCGTATTATTTTTGGCTTCTATATTTTCTCTTTCTCCAGTCTATCGATACACTCATGTTCGTTGATACTTTCGAACTTGTTACGTATTTGGTTTCATCGTTCGAATGAGCCGTGATCTTGTTTTGGGTCGATCCGGTTATCGGCCGTAACTTTTCCGAGTTCGGTTCGATTCCTGTGAACCTTGTTCGGAAGTAGCATCTTTTGATTCTACTAATTCTTTTATTCGAAGTGGATCGGATTTGGAACTTCTGTATTTTCGACTCTGTCGACTCGTTTATGTTCATTGACATTTTCTGAGCTTGTCCTGCCCCTTGCATTTGTTGATCGAACGAGGGTGGTATTATTTCGGAATTACTCGTTCGTCGTTGTGACTTTTCAATTATTATTCCCTTTCCTGTGGATCTTATACGAGTGTGCATCTTGTTGTTTTCACCGGATCATGTTTTGTCTCGAGTCGAGATGTGAACCTCGGAGTTGTCGGTTGAACCTTATTGTTCTTCGTGATCCGAACAAGATCGTTCGATTTTTGTTGTCTCGATCGTTTGTTTGTTCGGTTTTGTTCTCGTTTCGTGATTGTTGAGCGTTCAGGCTCCTTCCTAATTCCCTTAAGTTCGGGAAGTTAGTCTCGTTTTCAATCTTCCAACCCTTGGGCGGTGGAATTCCGTATTTGTTCAGCGGTTGGCTCGCGTTTTGATTGATGTACCGTTGGGTTGGTCAATCCTATTGATTTTCGTTCGTTGTGTTTTGTGATTGTCCGGATGACCGACTCGATTGTATTGTCTGTTTGATGACGCTTGTCACTTGTTGATTTTATTATGTTTCTACCTGTGGCGTTGTGTTGGTCATCGTGGGGCGTGTTTTCACGCCGTATGTCTCTTTGCATTGCTTGTGGCGTTCCGTCGTTGGCGCGAGTTTCGGTTCTTGTGTATCTCGTTGAGTATTTTCTGGCGGGATGTTGCTCCTCCCTACTTATTTTAAGTTTCTGGACGAAACTTCTTTTAAGGAGGGTAGAATGTAATATCCGCAATTTTCGATTTTTGGTAAATTTCTTTTTTTGGTCGGAGTCTGTTTTGACGACTCGCTCATGACCGTTTCGTCATTCTGAGAATGATTAATTCTGCACTTTTTGTCATCCGAGTTCGTTTCGGTGTCGTTTTGTTGAGTTCCGTGATTTTTAGCGACTTTTCCGCACTTGAGTTCGATTCTTGCGAATCTCGTTCGAAACTGCTGTTTCGAGTTTCCCGTAAGTTCGTTTAACTTTGTTAGACGTGTTGTGAACTTCGGTTTGGTTATTCGATCACGTATCGTGATTTCCGGGCATTTTGGGCCATTTTGTAATTTCTTGAAAGTTACGGGTATCCGTATATGTAATTGTTGTCTCGACCCGTTTCTTGGTCGCGTATGATTAATTATTGCATTATGTTTTCATTTCGGGTCGTTGATGTCGTCCGCGAACTTTTCTTCGTGTTCGTTCCGTGCGTTTTCGGAAATCGAGTCGTCAGGCCACACGGCAATGGGCTGGCCGGACGGTTGCGGGAGGAACCGCATTCTTGAGCTCTCGGCCGGACAGGCGCGGCAGGGACCGGCATAGCGTACGCTACACGGGAGGCTGCGCGCTAACCGATCGTAAGCGCACGCTATGCGGCACCAGCGCACGCTACAGGCCGGCGGTGAGGCCCAGTGATTCTGGACTCCAGAGAGTTGGCCAGAGCGCACGCTACGGCCGGTCGCGCGCTAACCGGCAGACGTAGCGCACGCCGCTCGGCATCTAGCACGCGCTACAGGCGAGGATCGGTCAGAGCCTGCGGATGGACCATGGTCGGCCCGCTAGCGCACGCTGCCGGCACGCTAGCGCACGCTAGGGCGGTCTGCCTATATAATTGACCGAGGAGCCCTGTTTCAACCCATTTTTTCATTTCAATCTTTTCTTTCCACGGCCAGAGGTTTTGAGATCAAGGAGGCATGTTATTGAAGAACAAATCCACGAAGTTCTTGAGTTCATAACATCAATAAATCATCCGTTATCATCCTTTGATCCAGCGAATCAAGTTTATGACGTGAGTTGGCGATCGGTGGAGTCGGCGGGTTCGTAATCGGTTCGTGTCAACCTACTTCGGCCGATTCTCCGCGTTGTGGTCATTCTAGGCAAGTATCTTGCCCATACATTTCATATTTCTTAGGCATAATTATTGATAAATGATTTCTTGCGAAATCCAATGTTTAATGAACGTTAAAAAGGATCGGTATGTTCTCGATAAATATTGTCTTTCAACGATAATTCATATACTTTGTGAATGGATATGTTCTCGGAATATGTGTGTTAGTTTCGTACGTTGAGAGACGTTATGATCGCATTGACCATAATTGTTTGCCGAGGATTGTGCATTGAATTGTATATTTGTTCGGTGGGTATTCGACATGATGTGATGTTAGTCGTTACTCCTTTGAAATGAGATTGTGATTCTTAGTGTTGCTTGTCTTGATAATCGGTTATTGTTGTGTGCTTGTTGTATGTGATGTGCCTCCGGGTAGGATTGTTGAATCTCCGGGATCTATACTTGCTAGTATGGGTCGGGCGAAACCGTAGGGTTATCCAATACGGGTATGTCTTGCGGGGACTCCGAGGTTCGGGGCTTGCTAGCCCGATGCCGAGATAACTTGTGGGGTTATCATCGGGTATGTATTGCGGGGACTCCGAGGTTCGTGGCTTGTTAGCACGATGCCGGGATAACTTATGGTTGTGGTTTGATTATGTAAGTATATGTGCTTTTAGTCACGTGATCAGTTACGGTGACATGTGATTTGATATAGTTTCCTGTGGGTTATTCACTCGGGTTTGTTCTACGGAGCATCGAGGTCCGTGGCTTGCTAGCACGGACGCGAATAACTGTGGAAACAGTTGTTATGGTATGATCGGGTCGTGGACCCCACTTGTTGTTATCGAATTTATGTTTTGGGAAAATGACTTTTGAAATTTGTGTCCCTAAATGTTTTCGAAAGGCCTGAAGATTTTTAAATCCCAATGTATTCAAAACTCCCGAGGTCGTAAAATGTTTTTCACAAGATGTTTATTGGGTTTACCCTATCTTTCGATTTAATCGTTTGATTAAGTGAATCACCTTGGGAAGTATGTTTATGATTAACATGTTTCGTGGAGTATGATATGTATGGCTCGTTTTCGTATTTTATACTTGCACTAGCAAAACAGTGGAGTTTTGCTAACCCCCGAGTATTCGGGGGGTGGATGTCTATTTTTGCATTCAGGTTTTGGAGCATAACACAGGGTCGGCACGAAGGATGATGAAAGATGAACGATACTAATCACACGAGGATCCGTTGATGTCGTATTGGTCTAGTTGTATTTTCTTTTCCGCTGCAGTATCTTTTCCCCGTTGTACTGGAGTTTATTGTATTTTGACCCCTGCATGGGTATGTGTTTGTGATCGAGTTGTATATTTTATTGAAAGACCAAATCGGTCTACTGAGTCATTTTAGCCTTGAAGGCATTGTCGAGATGTTAAATGTTGTTACCAGCCTGGTAGATCCTCGAGGAGAGGGTCTACGGCGTGTAATATCCCTGAGTGGATTGGGGGTGTTACATACACAACAATAACACAATACTGGGTAATCCAACGATCCAGCGCCTTCAGCATAGATCCCCATGATGATCCCGTCGGACCAACGCTGTAACACCCCCAGGATATCCGAGGTATATTACAGCGCCGTGAATCCCTATATGGGACCCACCAGGCTGAACAGCATCATACACAATGACTCACAGAAACGATAAAATAACACCACGTCATAAAGACGCAAAACAGAACAATCCACCCGGTTCAACCGGTCAATATGACATCATCATCCATCACAACATAATAAGCAACAATACAATTCAAACGAACAAGAACCCCTTAAGTACTCGAGTACAACTATTAGTTCAAAACCACAAAAGACAAAAAGGTAAAGATACTAAAACATCACTCGTGCACCATCATCACGCACGGCCATCATCCGTGTACTGGTCCAGCGCCCGCTCGTCTCGATGAACCTGAACTGAAATTCATAAAACGAATTTCCCCAAAACGGGTCCCCAGAGGGGTTAGCAATTACGCTAGTACAAGTATTCAAGGCAAACCAATCGCTTACACATTTCATAGTACATGCACCAAAAATCATTTCGAAAACCAAAACGAGACATGTCTTTTCCGGAAAATAAACAGTCAAACAATTAGCCTTGAGAACAGGGCGGCAGCATACATTCTCACTCGGGGCCTCACAGGGACCCTAACGAGTTGGCTACAAATACAGAAAAACAAAACCACGCACACGCTAAGCCGTGAGAACAGGGCGGCAGAATACATTCACACTCGATGCCTTGCAAGCACCCAAACGAGTAAGCTAGCGTTACGAAAATCGTGAAATCCAGGGCGGCAGAATACATATCCCTCCTTGACCCGTCAGCCAACACAAGGTGAGTTACACACAAGTAATATACATTACCATTTCATATTAAGCTTAAAGGTTTCCAAAAATACTTGCCTCGATTAATAGACGGTGACGCGAACGGAACGGAAGAATCAAGCACGACCGTGAGGAACCGACGATTGAACCTAACGATTCGAATAACACAATCACAACCAACTCTAGACGATTACGGAAATGGAATACACCCGGAAACCCGCCTACGATTCATGTATATTCGAATAAAATAACAACGAGGGCGGATCACAACCAAACCCTCTCGATTCCGTAAAAATCCACAAAATATCCATGAATCCGTAGGAAAACTAAAGATACTAACTATATCAATCGTATACATCATGAATCCACCAACAAAACGGAACGAATCGGAAGAAAATCCCAAAACCCCCAAATTATCCAAAAGTAGGGTTCTAAGAGATTACCTTGGATTTAGGATGAGAAACACAAGTGGATGATGTTAGTCTTACACCAAGAACTCAAGCACAAGAATCTCTGAAGTGATTGGAGGAAGAAAATCGCCTCAAATCGCTCGGGAGTCGCTCGTCCGCGGAAAGAGGAAGAAATGAGATTTTGTGATTATCTCGGTCAACTCCCTGGTTTATATAACCAGGGAGTGTTAGCGCACGCTAAGACCTCAAGGTTAGCGTGCGCTAACGGGATAGGGTTACCAACCCTCCTGTTAGCGTCCGAGTCCAGAAGCCAGGGTTTTTGCCGTTAGCGTGCGCTACCATGCATGCGTAGCGTGCGCTAATAACCTATCGGTAGCGCGCGCTATCGACCAATAGCGTGCGCTACCTGAACATCAGCCGATTCCAGTAGCCAACTGCCCAAACCTCACCTGACCCGTTAGCGTGCGCTACCATATCAGCGTAGCGTGCGCTAACTAGAATCTGATTGAATTCAGTAGTAAACTGCCCAGTACTGGACAGTCACACTAGCGCGCGCTACTGAACAACTTAACGTGCGCTAGTCTCCCGACATTAGCGTGCGCTAGACAAGATAGCGTGCGCTAATCCGATAGTCCAGAGGCCTGGGAGTTAAACTGCCACTCCCAGGGCTAAATCGTTAGCATGCGCTACGAATTAATCGTAGCGTGCGCTACTAATGGATTTCTAGCGTGCGCTATACAGGAAATATAGCGTGCGCTAGATATAGAATATAAACGACCCCAAAATACCGGAATATGAACGAAACGTCAAACGAAACACCTCGAAACGCATCATAGCATAGAATGAATCCACGGCAACCCCGAAACGGCGGTTCCGCACAACAATTACGAGAATCAGATCAAAAGATAACGGAAAAGTTACACTGAAGGATACCCGAGGGTCACTAAAATCGAGAATTACACCGGAAATACAATTACAAGGGAAAGAAAAAAAATGCGGATATTACATTCTACCCCTCTAAAAATAAGTTTCGTCCCGAAACTTAAGGAACAAACAACTCGGGGTACCTAGCACGCATGCTATCCTCGGTTTCCCAAGTTGCCTCCTCGACACCGTGTCTCGACCATTGCACCTTAACCAAAGGTATGGTCTTATGCCTCAATCGTTTCTCACGATGTTCCAAAATCTTCAAAGGGCGCTCTTCGAAAGTAACATCTTTGGCGACATCAATCTCACCATAATCGATGATGTGGCTAGGATCCGGGACATATCTCCTCAACTGGGAAACATGGAAAACACTATGAACATGACTCAAGGCCGGAGGTAACGCCAAACGGTATGCCAACCCACCTACTCGCTCGAGGATCTCGAAGGGGCCGATAAATCTCGGACTCAACTTCCCTTTCTTCCCGAAACGAAAAACTCCTTTCGTCGGCGACACCTTTAGCAAAACGTGGTCTCCCACCTCAAATTCCAAAGGTCGACGACGGACGTCGGCATACGACTTCTGTCGACTCTGGGCAGTCAACATCCGTTCTCGAATTAACTCTATCTTCCGCCTCGTCTCTAAAACGACATCCGGCTCGGTCCCGACCAAATCGGACGCCTCATTCCAACAAATCGGTGATCGACATCGCCGCCCGTAAAGTGCCTCATACGGCGCCATCCGAATCGACGCGTGCCAACTATTGTTATACGTGAATTCGATCAGCGGAAAATGTTCCTCCCAGTCACTACTCCAATCGAGAGCACAGGCACGCAATAAGTCCTCGAACGTCTGGATAGTGCGTTCCGACTGTCCATCTGTCTGGGGATGAAAAGAGGTACTCAAACGCAACCGGGTACCTAACGCCTTATGCACCGCCTGCCAGAAGTGCGATACAAAACGGCCGTCACGATCCGAAACAATAGACTTCGGAGTACCGTGAAGTCTCACGATCTGCGCAATAAACACACGAGCTAACTTCTCCGGGACCTAAGTGTCCTTGATGCCCAGAAAATGTGCCGACTTGGTCAGGCGATCAACAATCACCCATACCATATTCATGCCCGACCTCGATCTCGGCAAACTCGTAACGAAATCCATCGATATATCTTCCCATTTCCATTCCGGAACGGGAAGTGACTGCAATAACCCAGCCGGTCGCTGATGCTCGATTTTGACCTGCTGACAAGTCAAACATCTCGCTACAAACTGTGCGACCTCATCCTTCATGCCATTCCACGAAATTTCTCCTCGTGTCCTTGTACATCTTACTCGTACAGGATGAACGGAATAAGGTGTAGCATGGGCCTCCGTAAAATACTCGCCTCAACTCTAAGTTGTTCGGCACACAAAGCCGACTCAAATCTCAAAACACCATCCTCGTGAATGACAAATCCAGAGACTTCCCTTTAAGAACGTTCTCTCGGATTTGAGTAATCATCGGATCCTCTAATCTTCTTGACTTAATTTCATCGATCAAAGGCAGCGAAATCTCTAAAGCACAAAGTTGCCCGACGGCTCCGGCAACAAGACCTCAACATCTAACTCGATCAAAGCCCTCCGAAGCTCGGATCGAGATGTAAGGATCTCAAGCGTTCGCAACGCAATCTGGTTTCCGACTCAAGGCGTCGGCCACAACGTTCGCCTTGCCGGATGATAAAGGATTTCGAGGTCATAATCCTTAATCAACTCTAACCACCTCCTGCCTCATATTCAACTCTCGCCGAGTAAATATGTATTTCAGACTTTTATGATCGGTAAAAATCGACATGTGGAGCCGAAAAGATAGTGACGCCAAATCTTGAGCGCAAAACGATCGCCGCTAACTCCAAATCATGAGTAGGGTAGTTCATCTCATACGGCCTCAATCGTCTCGACGCATAGGCAATGGTCTTGCCGTCTTTGCATTAATACACACCCAAGACCACGACCGAAGCATCGCTATAAACGGCAAAACCCTCGTTGCCACATGGCAACGCCAAAGCTGGGGCTGAAGTCAAACGCTTCTTGATTCCTCAAAACTCGCGCCTCTCGTCATTCCAGCACGAACTTCTCGGATTTCGGAGCAAGCTGCGTAAGTGGTCGAGCCGTTTCGAAACCCTCACGAACCTACGGTAGTAGCCACCAAACCCAAGAAACTACGGACCTCCTTCACATTTTTGGGCGGTGCCCAATCCAATACGGCCTCAATCTTCTGGATCCACACGAACCCCCTACCGAAATCAAGTGACCTAAAAACATCACTTCTTTCAGTTAACTCACATTTCGAGAACTTTGCATAGAGTTGCTCGGTCCTTAAAATGTCTAATACTATCCGCAAATGATGGGCATGCTCTTCCTCATTCCTCGAATAAATAAGAATATCACAATAAAGACGTCGACGCTCCTATCAAAATACTCTATAAAAACATAGTTCATCAATTGCATTAAAACCGCCGCTGCATTGTTAAACCCGAAAGGCATGACTACGAACAAATAATGTCCGTACCTCGTCCGAAAGGCTTATTTCGGCACATCGGACTCTCTCACCCGGAGTGATAGTACCCGATTTCAAATCAATTTTCGAGAATACCGCAGACTCCACCTCGATCGAACAAGTCATCAATTCTCGGCAAGGGATACTTGTTCTTGATGGTCACCTTGTTTAGTTCGCGATAATCGATACACAAGCGTAGCGAACCATCCTTCTTCCGCACAAACAGACCGGTGCGCCCCAAGGCGAGGCGCTCGGTCGAACATACCCCGACTCAAGAAGCTCACTCAACTGCTTCTTCAACTCGGACATCTCTGAAGGTGCCATGCGATAGGGCGCCTTCGAAATAGGAGCCGCACCCGGCTCTAACTCTATAGTGAACTCGACCTCTCGATCCGGTGGCAATCCCGGTAACTCGTCAGGAAAGACATCAGGAAATTCATTAACGATTGGAATCGACGAAAGCTCGACTCCACCACTCTCCGCCTTCAAGGCATAGCACCAATAACCAATACATCCCTTTCGCATGAGACTCATCGCCTTCAAGGCATTAATGACGAATTTCTGGTTTCCCCTCTTTCGCCCCACGAAAGAGTGCTCAGTGCCGTCCTCGGCTAACATAGTGATGATTCTTGTGCGGTAGTTCATGATCGCACCATGCCGCTCGAGCCAGTCATCACCAAGAATCAAATCCTCACCCTCGATACTCACAACAATAAGATTAGAGGGCCAAGTCCTCTCACAAATAAGCACAGAACAGTCTCGAACCTCCTGATCACCAACGATCCTATCACCGCTAGGAAGCTTAACGATGAAGGGCTCACAAGGTGTCAAACGGTCGAGACTCAAACGACGCACACAATCCAGAGATATGAATGAATGCGTAGCACCGGAATCGAAAAGCACACTGACAGGATGAGAAAGAATATAAACGGTACCTGTCGCCACGGTAGCCGCTGGATCATCGGCTCTCCGCATCTCATAGACACGCGGGTGGGCGGAGCCAACACAGGAAGCTCCCCAACTTGACGGCAGACCCCGACCTCTTCCCCGACTAGCACTCGGCGGATATTGAGGAGCAAACGACCCCTGATTCACACTTGGCTCCAACGGGGCTGGTTGAGAAGAACGGGTGCCGCGAAGCTGTTTGATCTGCTCACAAAAAGGGGCCTTGTGGCCTAGCTGTCCACAAGTATGACAGGTAAGCTTCGGACGAGAACATTGCCGGCTCCTATGGCCTTGCACACCACAGTTAAAACATGTGGGTTCATGAGCGGAGGTTCCGGCGGCACCCCGAAAGCTCCCAGAGAAACGAGCCGAACCGCCCGTTGAAAAATTTGCAGCTTGAGATTTCTGCTGGCCTCCACTCTTGGGACCAGAAAAATTTCCAACCGACTTCTGCTTCTTACTCTCGCGGGCCGCCTCACTCGCCGTCACAGACATATCATAAGCAAGGGCCCTACTCTGATAATCCTTCAATGTAGTACATACGAGCCCCGACATATAGTCCCGAATCGGCAACTTCATCCGCCTGGAGAAATGGAAAATCTTGTCACTCTCCTCGACAACTTGGGTCTTCACATAACCCAACTCTTTGTTAAAATCAGCAATAGCTTGAGCTACGGGGATATCCCGTGGTTGAGCGTCATAAAAGCATGTACCCGAGCACATCGGCGCCACGGGCAATATTCGATCTCCATCGACTCTTGAAACTCGGCCCATGTAGCAAAGATGGTCTTTGGGCCAACGGCCTCCCACCATCCGTAGCGTCCCGGTGAGGAAATATTGAGCAATAGGGACTTTACGGTCCTCGGGAGCTTAGTGGCAACGAAGACCTTAGACATCTCCTTGATCCACCCTTCCCGGCCAATCGGGTCCAAGCTCCCAAAACCGAGGAGGATGCATCTTGATAACATCTTGGAGCCAACGATCCGCTCCGCCCGATTAGCGTGGGCCTGATCCGGGTTCGAACCGCCCGAGCTATCGCCGCCATTTGGTTTACCATTTGTTGCATTACGGCCGCGATACCAAGATCGGCACGCTCCCGAGAAGAAGCATGGCTATGACGGCCGCCAATCTGCCGGCTCAAGATCGTGGACGTGGCCGCCCCACCGGCCGCCCCACGTCCCCGGCCGCGTCCACGACCACGACCGCGACCACGACCTCTTCCGGCATCCATGCCGGAGTTAAACAAGTAGCAAAAGCCATACGAGGGTAAGTACGAGAGAAGAACAATTACAAGTCGAGAATCAAAGGTACGATACAAGGAAATAATGAACAGAGGAAGGAAAACTTACGGACACCGGTAGTACGGAATCATGGCAGCGTGACGATGATGTGCAAAACAAAACACCACAAGACCCAATAAACCAACAAGCCTAGGTATCCATAAACCTAGAGCTCGATACCATTTTCCGTAACACCCCCAAGATATCCGAGGTATATTACAGCGCCGTGAATCCCTATATGGGACCCACCAGGCTGAACAACATCATACACAATGACTCACAGAAACGATAAAATAACACCACGTCATAAAGACGCAAAACAGAACAATCCACCCGGTTCAACCGGTCAATATGACATCATCATCCATCACAACATAATAAGCAACAATACAATTCAAACGAACAAGAACCCCTTAAGTACTCGAGTACAACTATTAGTTCAAAACCACAAAAGACAAAAAGGTAAAGATACTAAAACATCACTCGTGCACCATCATCACGCACGGCCATCATCCGTGTACTGGTCCAGCGCCCGCTCGTCTCGATGAACCTGACCTGAAATTCATAAAACGAATTTCCCCAAAATGGGTCCCCAGAGGGGTTTACGCTAGTACAAGTATTCAAGGCAAACCAATCGCTTACACATTTCATAGTACATGCACCAAAAATCATTTCGAAAACCAAAACGAGACATGTCTTTTTCCGGAAAATAAACAGTCAAACAATTAGCCTTGAGAACAGGGCGGCAGCATACATTCTCACTCGGGGCCTCACAGGGACCCTAACGAGTTGGCTACAAATACAGAAAAACAAAACCACGCACACGCTAAGCCGTGAGAACAGGGCGGCAGCATACATTCTCACTCGAGGCCTTGCAAGGACCCTAACGAGTTGGCTAGCGGTACGAAACTCGTGAAATCCAGGGCGGCAGCATAGATTTCCCTCCTTGACCCCTTCGGGCCAACACAAGGTGAGTTACACACAAGTAAAATACATTACCATTTCATGTTAAGCTTAAAGGTTTCCAAAAATACTTGCCTCGATTAATAGACGGTGACGCGAACGGAACGGAAGAATCAAGCACGACCGTGAGGAACCGACGATTGAACCTAACGATTCGAATAACACAATCACAACCAACTCTAGACGATTACGGAAATGGAATACACCCGGAAACCCGCCTACGATTCATGTATATTCGAATAAAATAACAACAAGGGCGGATCACAACCAAACCCTCTCGATTCCGTAAAAATCCACAAAATATCCATGAATCCGTAGGAAAACTAAAGATACTAACAATATCAATCGTATACATCATGAATCCACCAACAAAACGGAACGAATCGGAAGAAAATCCCAAAACCCCCAAATTATCCAAAAGTAGGGTTCTAAGAGATTACCTTGGATTTAGGATGAGAAACACAAGTGGATGATGTTAGTCTTACACCAAGAACTCAAGCACAAGAATCTCAAGTGATTGGAGGAAGAAACTCGCCTCAAATCACTCGGGAGTCGCTCGTCCGCGGAAAGAGGAAGAAATGAGATTTTGTGATTATCTCGGTCAACTCCCTGGTTTATATAACCAGGGAGTGTTAGCGCACGCTAAGACCTCAAGGTTAGCGTGCGCTAACGGGATAGGGTTACCAACCCTCCTGTTAGCGTCCGAGTCCAGAAGCCAGGGTTTTTGCCGTTAGCGTGCGCTACCATGCATGCGTAGCGTGCGCTAATAACCTATCGGTAGCGCGCGCTATCGACCAATAGCGTGCGCTACGAACATCAGCCGATTCCAAGAGCCAACCGCCCAAACCTCACACGACCCGTTAGCGTGCGCTACCATATCAGCGTAGCGTGCGCTAACTAGAATCGATTGAATTCGGTAGTAAGCGCCCAAGATCGACGGTCACACTAGCGCGCGCTCTTGAACAACTTAACGTGCGCTAGTCTCCCGACATTAGCGTGCGCTAGACAAGATAGCGTGCGCTAATCCGATAGTCGAGGCACGGGAGTTAAACGCCACTCCTGTGGGCTAAATCGTTAGCGTCGCTATTTAATTAATCGTAGCGTGCGCTACTAATGGATTTCTAGCGTGCGCTATACAGGAAATATAGCGTGCGCTAGATATAGAATATAAACGACCCCAAAATACCGGAATATGAACGAAACGTCAAACGAAACACCTCGAAACGCATCATAGCATAGAATGAATCCACGGCAACCCCGAAACGGCGGTTCCGCACAACAATTACGAGAATCAGATCAAAAGATAACGGAAAAGTTACACTGAAGGATACCCGAGGGTCACTAAAATCGAGAATTACACCGGAAATACAATTACAAGGGAAAGAGAAAAAAAAATGCGGATATTACAAACGCATGGTGGAAAACCTGTCCAGCGATCCAGCGCCCTCAGCATAGATCCCATGATGATCCCGTCGAACCAACGCATGGTGGACATCCGATCTAGCGCCCTCAGCATAGATCCTCATGATCCCATCGGATCATTTACAACATAAACAATACAATCATGCATACACATATTCAACTCAATTTGTTCATCAACATGAACGACATATGAATGAACGACACTATGATGACACAACTAAGACGACTTCATGTTCATCAACATGAATGACAACCTGCATGATTAACATCATTAACACTAAACCGAATCAAACTAAGATACTTGTCCCGAGTCCTTTAGGAGCAATCTCGATATCAAAACATCACCGGCAATTATCCTCAATGCTCGGCGATCCACACATAAAATGAACTATAGATACTCATATCCTCGTCATTACCATAATGTACCCTCGATACCCGAACATACCAATAACTGAGATAAAGCATATATATTATGATTTACCTACCAGAATCGAAAGAACGATATGCGATCCGAATACCCAGAGTTCACAATAATAATCATCGCTATATGCATTATAAACGAAATGAAACTGAAACCATTCATTAAATATTATAACTGAGAAAGTAATAACTTGCCTCGATACCGACATGACGATGATGAAGCCGCTACCAGTCCAAATGCCTTCGTCTACGAGCTCCTCGGCCCCGACCGAAGCAATTCAAGAACATACTCGAACACGACCGCAGCATTCGGTTATAATCACCGATCAATAATCTCAACCTATCGAAGTAATCAAATAACATATATCCGATAACAATCAACAACCGACAAAACTAACCAATCGAACTCAACGGTTCAACACAACCTCGAATAAACGCAGTCAGAACAAACCAAATCAAACCATCACGAATTCATAACCGAAACATAATATATTACCCTGCCTGTTGACTTAGCGCACGTTAATCTCTAACCGTAGCGTGCGCTAAGTTGTTCCCGATAGCGTGCGCTAGCCAGTAGGCTTAGCGTGCGCTAATGACGTGCAGTTACATGCATTTCGGATACCAATAAACATATGGTGATTATCAAAAACTCTAAGTGATTCTGAACCATGTTCATAGCTATCAAACAACGAAATCCAATATCCTTTAACATATAGGTAATCATCCGACTTTTAATTCAAGTCATATATTCATATTTCATCTTCCTTAATATCAACAACCTAAACACCAAGAACTCATAATCATGCCATGTTCACCATCATATGAAGGAACTAACAACAACAACATCACAGATCCGAATTGAAGGAAGACATTAGCCAACATATCTCTTTGAAGATAAACAACGCATTCGAAACCATCCAATTCATATCAATATATTCATATCAATAATAACATTATCATAATCCGGTAATCCAACTCATAATCATACTTATCAACTTGTTTATATGATAATCATCAGCTCAAGAACATCATATATAATCCAAAACGAAATCTCAAAATGAAGAGTAATTACCTTTTTGAAGGAATGGATTGATTTCTAAGGTTGAATTCATTTCCAAGAATCACCAATGATTTCAAGTTTCAAATGTTGTTATGGATGATTAACTCCACCTTAATCCAGTGTTTGGAACCTCAAATATATCCCAACTCTCTCTCTCTCTCTCGGCTGAAAGAAGAAAAAATGACGAAATGCTTCTCAGCACCCTTCTGTCCCCTTTTATAATATTCATTATTTGCGTGCGCTAACATCTCATGTTTAGCGTGCGCTACCGCCTTAGCGTGCGCTAACTGACTTTGTTAGCGTGCGCTATCAGCCAGAGGCTACCGCCTCGTCAGAATTAGCTTACGACGTAATGCCCATGCATTAACGCACGTAAAACATCTGCTTAGCGACGCAAGTCATTTACCTTAGCGCGCGCTATCCGAAGTTGACTTGCTACAGTACACACCTACCACTCGTGCCCCCACATGCCGAAAGCATCCGCGATTATCGGGATTCCTTTGACCGATCTGGAATTAGCGTGCGCTAACCATACACTGTAGCGTGCGCTAGCCCAAAATGACAAACACACACAGACCTAAGATGCACACGCGTCGCAAGTGGCCGGGTCCACCCGCCAAAGCTAAGATTCCATTATTGGCGATCGATGTTAGCGTGCGCTAACCAACATACGTTAGCGTGCGCTAGCGAATATAAAAATCAACACAGGCCTACCGGCCACCTTCCTAACTAACCCAGCAAGTCGTTACGTACGTTAGGGGTCCTCCTTAGCGTACGTAACCGAACCTTTTAGCGTACGCTATCAATACTTCGTAGCGTGCGCTACCTGTACCCAGTAGCGTGCGCTAATGAACACTTAGCCATTTTCCGCAATTTCTGTCCAACATCTTGACGTACCAAAAACGAACATGAGACACACTGAACACAAACACTGAATCCAATAATATTCTTATAAGATATACTCTATATCGAAAGTACGATAACCTGACACACGATATCCTCAAATGTAACTGTCGACCAGATACGACAATTATACCGATACTGACATCTCAGTCCTTTTTTTATTTTATCCCTACTGTACAGATTCCACGCTGTACAATATAACTCGGATAAAATAATATCAAACAATAGTAGTAGAAATTCCGGATATTACAGACCGATCATCCCTATATAACCAACTACCATACTGAAGTTCGAATCTTTATTCATCGTACCGTACTGATGTCTTATCCAGTTTGTGAGTCACACTCATAACTCCATCATGATATGCATTATGCACTAAATGCGTATTTATATCGATCATATTTTCAAAACCAGTTTGAAATCATATAGTCTCGTCAAAAGACAAATTTCCGAAAGTTCTTTCAAAAATTTCAAAACTCAAAACATAAATTTTTCGTAAGACCACGAAATCAATTTTCGAAAAATTAAATCGGCTCGCTGGTGCCAAGTATTCGATAACAGTTTTCCTTCGAATCCACACGATTTCGAAGTTTAAAATGAAAAGTATGCAAATGTTCGACTACATCCATACTCCTGTATACCAATTCTATTCATCACCAATATCCACTGATATTACATCAGAAAACCACACGATCGAGTTCCAAAATCTCAGTATTTAAACTCCGACCAAAAACTCCTTTTTCCAAACATGACTCGCAAAATCAACCATTATCCCATCCTGGATCACCTCTAATATGCTATGACAAAATATTGAAACAAATCAACACAGCGAAAGACTTCCCGAGAAGTTCTTTTGATCAAGTAATCCAAAACCCGCAGTAGGAAAATAGATAAATGATTGGTGAAGCGTTTTCCAAATCCCGGGAGTTTTAAGAAAACAAAAAAGCCTTTTGAAACATTAGGGTCTCAGCCTGTATCTCGTTCTGCATTACAAGAAGTTTAAAAAATAGGAAACTCTTTTTCGGACCCCAAGTCCTGAGTTATAAAACAATTTCAAAAATCTATTGGGTCTCGGCCCAAAAATCATTTACGGTAAAACATTCGTGAAACATTCATTTTGAAAAAGTATCATTTTCAAATGCTAAAAAAAACAGTTCATATATCACGAAATGAACTAACATGACTACATGTTCTTCTCAACTATCTACAACATTCTCCCAAATGCAGAATTCCGTTTCAAAAATCTACTCAACATATTGATTTCCAAAATCATAGTTTCTCAAATCATCAATCCTGTCCCAATTCTGTCATCTCATTCTGTAATGCATAATATCTTTCTGAATCTCAAAACGTATCAACTTAGAACGGCAATATATTTCAATGAAATCCAAAATCCAAATACTTACAGATCGTGAAGTCGATGATTCCCCGTGATACTGGCACATGTCTCGACTCAAGAAAATACTCGACACAGATATTTTCAAGACACACATTTTGCAAACACAGTTCAACTTGAGAACACAACACATCTCTATCCGAAGAAACACGTTAACACCATTTGGAAAAGTTTACAACAACTCCAGTAATACACTGGTAAATCACATCACGCACAAGCCCGAGTGAACAACAAAAACTCATGGCTCTAATATTTGTCAATCGACAACTCGAATGACGCGACAGAAACACGACCCAACTCGACCCGACTACCTAGGTTTTCTCAACCTAAGCTCCGATACCATATTCTGTAACACCCCCAGATTCGACTGGGAATATTACAGCGCCGTGGGCCCCGAGATGGAACCCACAAGACTGAAGGAAATTTTCGCAAACATTTACAAACGCCCAAGAGGCTAATGACGGTATTATCTATTAAAAACATTCGAAGATTTATAAAACTCGTTTATCAAACCGTCGTAAAAACTCATTTGAAACCACAAGGCCCAAAATGCCAAAACTCAACAGTTTAAAAACACATACGTTAAGCTATCGCTTACACGTACCGACAGAATAGATTTAGAATATGATTGCCAAAGTAACCCAAGTTACCAGATACCAAAAAGGTCATTTAAAAATACTCACGCAGCGGATAAAGACAAACAATTAAAATACTCTAACAGCGGAATACAACAACTGATCAGAAACTCAAAACACAAATACATGCCCTTGCCAGTATCCTCCGGGAAGTTCATCTCTCCACGACCGCTACAAGCTTGATAATCTAAGAACCTAAAAAGAAAGCCCACGACGGGGTCAGCCATAATATCCAACAATGATAACCATCACATCTCGTTAATAATTACATATCAATGGAAATACTAAGTAAGAATACGACCAATGAAATCTTACCGTCGTAACTTTCCGAGAATCCACGATTCGTATCCTTAACAACACATTAAAATAATACCGAAATATCTGTATGGTATCTCAACAATACTCAAGGTTCTCAAAACATCATCATAACTCGCGATACGGAAATTATACCAACTCTGGCCAATTCAATCCATCGGATAACATCGACAATTCCAATACGATAATCTATTGTCCATCAAAGACAAGTATCAAGGAAATACGGAACATACCTCAAGATACGAAATACCATTACCATCACGTCAGTCTAATCCGAGATCAGATCAACACAACATACGGACATGGTCCTAACACAAGACCTACAAATGCATACTCATATGACAACACTACGCCATATATGGGCTTCAGTCACACCTAAAAAAGTGTGTTCACAGCCCAAAAAGTGTTGCTAAAAGAAAAAAAACAGGCTACGGCTACACTTTGACCAAATTTTAGGGTGTTACAAAAATGGCCGCTACCATAGGGGTCTACGCTAACACTTTTATAGTTTCTCGTTGTAATATCCGCAATTTTCGATTTTCGGTAAATTTCTTTTTTCGGTCGGAGTCTGTTTTGACGACTCTATCCTGACCGTTTCGTCATTCCGAGAATGATTAATTCTGCACTTTTTGTCATCCGAGTTCGTTTCGGTGTCGTTTTGTTGAGTTCCGTGTCCTTAATCGACTTTTTCACGTGGGAGTTCGACTTTGTAAAGTCACCATTAATTCTTGGAAACTCCAAAAATTCTGAATCTTTGCAACATTATAGAGAATCAAGTTAGCTTTCCAGTGGTTCAAATGGTGAGTCAATCGGAGTCCATACGAAGGAGTTATGGTCGAAATAGCGAAGACTGCACGGTGTACCTTTTTGGTGTTGAAGGGGTCACTGCAGCCGCGGCACACTCAGGCTGTGCCGCGGCACTAAGCTAATTCCTGGGCGTTTTTCTTCGCCCTGGTCCGCGGCACACTCATCCTGTGCCGCGGCACACGGGCTTTTTCTGCGTTTTTTAGCAGATTTGCGAGGAGAAAAACTTCATTTTTCTCCTCTCTTCTTTCTCCTTCATCTTAGGCGATTGTGGGCGATTTTTGGGCGATTTTGAGTGCTCCCAAACTTGTAGAGATCATCTACCTCAAGTCTTGTTGTAGATTTTCGACCTCTACTTGAATCCTTCATCCAAATCAAGGTATATTTCTTGATTATCCTTCAAGTTGACTTTTTGGAGAAATTGTTCTTGATTTCGTTTCTAATCCGATTTTGATACATCGATTGGTGTAGTATGATGTTATTAATCATGTTCTATGGGTTGTATATCCATATATCAAGTTTGTTTAACTCGATCGACGATTCGAGTGTTCTTGGGAATTATTGAACATTTAGTGTTCGATTAAATGTCCCAATGAGTTTCCCTTCGATAGTTTGTTGGGATTTCCATTGTTTTGGCCTTGATTATCATCGTAACCTTGTGTTATTGTTACTTCCGGAGGTTTATAGGTGTTCGAGGATTCCGATGTTGAATTCCGTTTGGTGATTGATGATTCGTGTGGTGTTATTCTCGTAATACTCGTGGTGCTATCGCATTCTTGATATTGTTCGGGGGTTCGGGGCTATTCGACCGCGTCCTATCCGTCGTCTTATTGCAATCGTGGTTTCGAGGCAAGTACCTTGCCCATACTCTTCTTATTTTGTGGATATGATGATCGGTGATCGTCTTGGTGTGTTTGTTTGGTTGTTTGAAATGAAGTTTCAAAAGATTTCGGTTTGGCCTCGTTAAAGGTTTTCTTTCAAAATGCGTGTGTGTTTTGTGAACGGCGTGTTTTGGGAATTGATTATGATTTGGTTATTTTGAACGTTGAAGAATTTGATGACGGTACTCCTATTGTTTAAAGTTATGGAATCGTGTATTCCGTATTTAATCTTGTTATGGTGTTTTGAAGAGTTTGATAATGGTGTCGAGTTAATGGCCATCTCTAGTGAGTATTCTTAATGAACTTACATTCTTAGCATATTAGTATTGCATGAGTAACGTGTGTGTGTATGCTCACTACGGGTTAGATCCGACGGGGTCTCGGTAGGGGTCCACGGAGGTGTGGATCGACGAGCTTTGCTTTTAACCACTACGGGTTAGATCCGACGGGGTCTCGGTAGGGGTCCACGGAGGTGTGGATCGACGGTTAATTGTGGTGAATTTTAGAAATGTGATTTGATATTGGCATTTCCGGAAATGAGTGCTTTTGAACGGTTTTTCATGATTGCATGCATTGACTAAGTGTGTAAGAGGTAAGTTGTTCGTTTGGCCTACTTGGCTAGGATGGCTCTAGATTATTTTGTTGTTTATGTTTTAAATCCTTTATTTGTGGATTTTGATGTTGGGAGACGAACCTTGTAGTCGTTCTTGTGTACTGTGAGTTAATGAGATTTGGGGCTAAAATCCCAATGGTTTTGTAAAAGTCGTTTTACGGATTTGGGGCTAAAATCCCAACGGATTGGTAAATGTCATTTTTCGGAAAGTAAACCTTTGGGGCGGTGACCCTTTTGTCAGGTGGATTTTGAAAAGTAGGATTTGATAATCCTAAATTGTTTTCTATTAAAACTCTCGATGGCATTCTAAACCGTTTTATAAATTACTTCCATTGATTTATGATATTTCGATTTTGAAATGTTTTCTCAAACTCTTGCCTCGGGAAGTGCTTTTCGTTTCATTGGACCTTTGAGGATCCTTGGTTATTGTTATTCGTGGAATGTGAATTGTATGGCTCGTATTTGCACTTTGTTCTTGCACTAGCAAAACAGTGGAGTTTTGCTAACCCCCGAGTATTCGGGGGGTGGATGTCTGTTTTTGCATTCAGGTTTTGGAGCATAACACAGGGTCGGCACGAAGGATGATGAAAGATGATCGATACTAATCACATGAGGAACCGTACTTTGTTTATTGGTTCAGTTGTACTCTATTTTTCCACTGCTATATTGTTCCCGTTGTACGGGTGTGGTTGTATTTTGTCCCCTGCGTGGGCATGAGTTGTATTTGAGTTGTATGTATTTGTGGGAAGACCAAATCGGTCTACTGAGTCATTGTAGCCTTGAAGGCATTGTCGAGATGTTAAATGTTGTTACCAGCCTGGTAGATCCTCGAGGAGAGGGTCTACGGCGTGTAATATCCCTGAGTGGATTGGGGGTGTTACACTCGTAACACTGCGGAAAGGTGTAGCTGTAGACCCCTATGCCAACACTTTTTGGTTCTGTTCCTACACCTTAAGAGGTGTTGTTGTAGACCTACGCCAACACCGTTATCTATGTGGTGACACCATTAAAAGTATAGCTATAGACCTATGGCTACACCTGTTTAGTACTACTGTAACATAAAATTGTGAAACACTTCGATATTGTTGGCAACACCCTTTATCATTATGGCTACACTTGTTTCTTAAACAATTTAATATCTTTGGCTACACTATGTTATTCTTTTGCCAACACGTAAAGAGTATATTTTTGGGGTCAATGACTACATTTTCGCAGGTATTTTATCAACACTCTAAATGCTAAAAATCAACATATGGTATTTAAAAATAGAGTTACCCATTAAAAATAAATTCAAACATCCCAATACATAAAAGGTTATCAAACAACCATCCAAATACATAAACCATCCAAAATAACTACATAAATCCAAAATGAATACAAGGATGTTAAGCAAGGATGTTAAGGATCCTATCGCAATGATTCAAATCACCAAAGGGCCGAGTATATCCACCCGTTACAAAAAATGGTGATACTCATCACAATTTGCATCCATGATAATCTCAACAACACATTCAAAACCTGCAGTAGAAAAAATTGCCGTTTAGTGTCTATTTATCAAACAGAATCTCAATTCCAATTCCGAAATCTTGAATTTTGAAAACTAAAATGATGAATGTGCTAAATTTCTAGTATTGATAAACAATTTACGAATGTCTGATTTTTTATTTTGCGCTTGACAAATTACATACAATGGCTGCATAGTAAACGCCTTTGTGGGGGACGAGCAGTTTGTCCCTCAACCTATTGTACCCTTGCATCGCGTCTTTCTCTTCGAACAGACGCCTTAGACACTATACAATCATGTTTGTAATTTAGAAAAATATAGTTAGACAATATTTGTAATTTTTAATATAATAGGACTCTTTTTGTAATTAAGCTATACTTCAAGTGTACTATCTGCAATTATAACAAGTCTCTTTTCAGATGTTTGATTTACGTGCACCTGAAGAAAGCGCCACTAGTATGGTATTGTTGCTATAATGTAAGAGAAAGTCTTGAACACGTCTTTTTCTCAGCAGTTGTTCTGCCTCAGTTTGTAGTCTCCCCAACCATAGTAGCAAATGTAAAATTTTAAACTTCTGAAAACAACTGGAAAATAAGAAGAAAAAAATAAAATAGGATACATGGCTTGTAAATTGATAGCAAGAAGTCTGGTAATGAAATCTACAATGATAAATACAAATATTTTTAGCATGAGCAAATATTAGTTTATAAGCTTACGGACTAATTATAAAATTAACCCTGAGCAAGTTGTGAAATCAACAACACACCACCAATAAGCACACAATACCTATTTTTGAGTGGCGCCGGTGAAGGGTGCTCTGGCAGAGACACACCCCTTCGACATCAACGACAATCTCAAAAAGAAGTTGTGAAATCAAACCAAAAACACCATATCAACGATAAATAGAGATCCCTAGGAAAAAACCCACAAATAAATTAAAAGAAATCACAGAACCTTTATTGCCCTCAGAAACCACAAATAAATCAAAATCGATGGCCAGTAAATGAAAGGAAAAAACGCCAGATGAGGAGAGGCAAAAGAATCGACAGATGAAGAAACACGATGGTGAATTGGACCTAGTGGTAAAATGATGAGAATGAGAAAAGAAGACGTGTTTTGTTAGGGAAGCCGACTTTCATAAGGTATTTCGTTCTACCAACACAGAAAAAAGGAAAAGATAACAAAACGGTTATTACAGTTCTGAAGGTTCTTGATCTGGAACAAGTCTAATGCACATTGAAAACAATAATTACAACTTCTACCTTTGAAGTTTAGCCTTCTACGAAAATACCCAGTTGGATGGTAAAACATTAACAAAATTTGAAGTATACCATTAAGTTCTGAGGATTTGTAGCAAATACCCTTGAGATCGAGTTGAATGGAAAATCGATTAGTTGAAAGTAGAATAGACGAGCAGAAAAATCTCGTCAATTTACCAGACCTTATTAGCTACACAGCCAAATAAGAGAGAATCATCACTAACAATAATCAAGTGCAAGACATTTCTTTCGAGCTTGGTAATTGTTTGTCTAATACGTGAGTTTCTTAGGCAACTATGCATTTAGAAAAGAACATTCAAAGAATCGAAGGTGAAATACGAATACTTGCTGTTGCTGGAAAGTTTAGGAGATTGAGAAAAATGACTGCCATATAGGATGATTACAAACAAAATAAGAATGGCCCATATCATACCTCACGAAGAGTCTTTCTATGATTCAATGCACATCCCATGTTGCAACTGAAGGTTTTTCAAATTTTTAGACCACGTATCGGTAGGGTCCTGCGGAAGTAAAAGAATAAGAAATGAAAAACCAAGAGAAGTGCATTTCTCTTATTTCAGAGGCTAAGTTTGTACATCCAAAACATAGCTAAGCAAAATGAGCATCATAAGGTTGACCCTTATTTCTGTTCTGTGCAACTTTATGTAGAAACCTTTGAGTGCTGAATATTTTCATTTTTAAGCCACGCTTCTTTTTGAACTCGACTTAATCTTTATTCTCTATCACAATCATGAGCAATAATTTTGTTTGTGATGCAGCTAAGCGATTTGGTAAAGAAGATTGAGGAGGAGCTTGGAGAAGCAAAATCAACCATCAAAGAGAAGAAACTTCTCTATGAAGAATGTGTAGCTAAAGTGACAGATCTTGAAAAGTCAATCCATGACCATGCTGGAAACAGAGAAAGTAGGCTTAAGGATTTAGAAAAGAAGATTAAGGCATTCAAAAGTCAGATGCAAGCTGCTTCTAAGAAACTTAAGGTAGGTTGGCTGGAATTGTCTAACATTGGTGATGGCCTTTGCTCTACTTGGGACACTTACCATACCACGAGCTCCTGACATTTTACTATTTTCTAATACATTGGTAATTATTGATGGAAGTTTCTACTGGACGTGTAATATTTTAAAGGCTAGCTGAATGAATTAATTTCTCTTATCACGCACCAATAACCAAAATTGTTGCGAGTTTTATTGCAAACTTACTGCAATACTAATCTCGAATGCTTCTGTAATTGTGAAATCACACACCAAATCTATGGAAAGACTATAGCTGATTCGAGGGACCTTGTAGTTTATGTAGAAAGAACTCCTGACATGTCTGGAATTACAAAGTAAGATTCTCAATATTACTTTCACAACAAATCAGCAGAAAAAACAAGAAAATGGAATAATACTGTGGGCCTTCTGTTAGGCGTATTTTTATACGCTTATTTATCTTTATTTTGTAGTGTTTTGGTGAGTGAAATCATCTAAATGAGCTTTTAATGCTTTAATTTTGTATGATTGACAGGAAATTGAAGTCCGGGAGCTAAAACGAGGCAAAACGGGCGAAAACGGCAAAACTGGACTATGAGCCGCGGCACAAGGAATCTGAGCCGCGGCACAAGAAGACACCAGCCGAAGGGCAGAGTAAGCTGTACTCTGTGCCGCGGCACGGCCAGTGAGCCGCGGCACGGAAGAATAAATTAACGCCTGGCATTGACTTTTGGCGATGTGCCGCGGCACGAGTTGATGAGCCGCGGCACACTAAGCGGGTTTTATACGTCTGCGCGGATTTTGGGCGTTTGAAGCTTGTTTTCGACCAACTAATACGGACGCGATTTGTGGAGGTGCTGAGCTATAAATAGGGCTTAAGACCCTAATTTAATTATCTGGGAATCATTGAATCTAATACCTTGGAGAGCTTAAGCTTGGAGACGGCAGAAGAGGAGGAAAGCAGAAGAATTCAAGGGCAGAAGGCGGGAGCTGAAGAACGGAGGAATCCGAACTTCATCTGCGTTTGAATTTTATGCTTTCGTTTATTTATTCTGTATTTTCAGTTTTTAGTATGTCAGGCTAAAGCCCTAATCTAGGGTTTTGATGAAACCTTTGTTTTGACGAATTGATTGAGATTATCCAATTTATTACCTTTTTATTGAGTTTTCCCAATTATGTTTAATGCTTGCAATTATCTGGCCAATAGTTGTATTGATTTAATCATTCACTTCGAATCGGGAGAGGAGATTTGGTGAGGAACTATTGGTGAGAACCGTTTTATTCTGTGATATAGGAATATACTCATAGGAACTACGTGGCCTTTAGGAGATTTCATGCTTTTTGCCTATCGACGAGATAATTCACCTAGGGATAGAGTGCGTTAGTCGCCGTTAGATAAATCTATTGACCTCGGGAGAGGCGGTAGAATATATTAGCAATCTCCGCCTTCAATAAATTGGGAAAATTATTTATTGCGGATAATCGAGATAAATTCGGATAAACTAAGGTGGATTCAGAACCCTAGACTTATTCATCATTTGATTTCTTTAATTCAAGATATTGTTTTCTACTGCTTAGTATTTTAGTAATTCTTTTAGTTATTAATCCAAAAACCCTAATTCGATTGTTCGGATAAAATTGGAATACGAAAACATTGGTAGTTAGAGATTCAATCCTCGTGGGAACGATACTCTACTTATCACTTTATTACTTGTAAACGATGACGTGCACTTGCGTGTAGGAATTATCGCAACAAGTTTTTGGCGCCGTTGCCGGGGATTGAAATTTTTCTAATATCGATTTAAGTATTTCCAGTCTTAATTTGAACGTTTTTATTTTTATTTTTGTATTTAATTTCGTTTTACTTGTTTTTCCTTTCAGGACCTTTCGTGTAGTGCATGAGAAGACTCGGTAACGAAGGCCTACTACCTTTGGACACCGAGCTCGAGCGCACGCTAAGAAGGAACAAAAAGGAGAAAAGAGAGTTGCAGACGACGGTCAACATGGCCGAGAATATTGAAATCCAGGGAGGAGACAACCAAGTGCGGCAAGTTCAACCGGAACTAGCTCTTAGAGATTATGCCATGCCGCAGGTCAACGCTAATTTTTCGGGAATTCGGCGTCCCACTATCCAAGCTAATAACTTTGAGATCAAGCCCGCCATTATTCAGATGGTGCAAGCGAGCCCATTCTGTGGACTGCCGAAGGACGACCCGAATGCCCATATTGCTTCGTTCCTTGAGATATGCGACACTTTCAAAACTAATGGTGTCACCGACGATGCCATCCGATTGAGGCTTTTCCCTTTCTCTTTGAGGGATAAAGCAAAGTTTTGGTTAAATTCCCTACCGCCGGGGTCGATTACAACGTGGGAGAGGTTAGCGCAAGCCTTCCTTGCCAAATTTTTTCCACCAGCTAAGACGGCGAGGTTGAGAAACGAGATAACCACTTTTGCCCAGTATGATATGGAAACGCTCCACGAGGTGTGGGAGCGATATAAAGAATTGCTACGAAGATGCCCTCATCACGGCATTCCTGATTGGCTTCAGCTTCATACATTTTATAATGGTTTGAGTGCTTCTACACGCACTCTTGTCGATGCGGCCTCCGGTGGGACCTTCATGGGAAAATCTATGGCCGAGGCTCACGTGCTTTTGGAAGATATGGCCGAAAACGCATACCAATGGCCATCAGAAAGATTGACACCGAAGAGAGTAATGGAAGTTTCGAGCAATGATCCGATTTCCACCTTGTCAGCTCAAGTCGCCGCTTTGACACAACAGCTCCAGACATTTTCACACGCACCAGCCCCCGTTACCATTGAGACATGTAATTGGTGTAACGGATCACACCCGAGCGCGGAGTGTCAATTTGGAAATCCGTTTGAGCAAAATCAGATGGAGTAGGCTCAATTTGTGGGAAGTGGGAATCGACCGAATAACCCGTACTCCAATACTTATAATCCGGGGTGGCGCAATCATCCCAACTTTTCATGGAGAAAGCAGACGACGCACACACCCCCTTTCGCCCAGAATCAACAGCAGCCCCCTTCCGCTCCCAAAGTGTCTCTCGAGGAAGCGCTTGCAAAATTGGCGGCAAATACGAGTCAATTTATGACTCGGACGGAAGCTACACTACAAAATCATTCTGCTTCCATTCGGATTTTGGAGGTCCAGCTGGGCCAAATCGCTAATGTGTTGACAGCTCGTCAGGAGGGAGCATTGCCGAGTACAACAGAGACTAATCCTAGAGAGAGTCTAAACGCAGTTAGCTTGAGAAGCGGGAGAGAGGTGCTGGATCAGCCCGAGCGGGGTAAAGAGAAGAAGGAGATTGAAGAAGAGAAGGATTTAAATCTAGAGGAGTCGAAGGAATTGAAGCCGGATAACTCAAAGACATGTGTCCCCCCCGTTCCGTTTCCGCAGAGACTACAGCAAAGAAGGGCGGACAAACAATTTTCTAAGTTCCTTGATGTGTTCAAAAAGCTTCACATCAATATTCCGTTCGCCGACGCATTGGAGCAGATGCCGAGTTATGTCAAGTTCATGAAAGAGATATTATCGAAGAAGAGAAAGCTTGAGGAGTTCGAAACGGTCACCTTGACAGAGGAGTGCAGTGCTATTCTTCAAAAGAAGCTCCCACCTAAATTGAAAGATCCGGGAAGCTTCAACATACCGTGCACCATGGGGAATCTTTCATTTAATAAGGCACTATGCGATCTTGGTGCGAGTATCAACCTCATGCCTCTGTCAATTTTCAAAAAGCTGAATATTGGGGAAGCTAAGCCAACCACAGTCTCATTACAATTGGCGGATCGATCGATAAAGTATCCGAGGGGAGTGATTGAGGATGTTTTAGTTAAAGTTGATAAGTTCATCTTTCCGGCCGATTTCATCGTACTAGACATGGAGAAAGATGAAAATATTCCGATCATCTTGGGACGACCATTTCTAGCGACGGGCCGAACCCTTATAGACGTGGAAAAGGGGGAGTTAACTCGAGGTCCAAGGCAGGCAAGTTACTTTTCGAGTATTCAAATCGTGCCCATGTCCAGGAAGTGCTGATAAAGGATCACAAATTGAAGGTGTGGATATTGTTGAAAGAGGAAAGCACCGAAAACATCGTCGGTGGGAAAATGCAGATTTTGTGTTAAATGACCCGAGTTTTAAGAAGGATGTGGAACGAGTGGCGTTCCTCGAGCATGAGGAAAAATCTGCTGCAATCGTGAGTTCGTTTGTGAAGGAGGAGAGTGAGCCGAAAGCCAAGCGGAAAATTAGTCATGGAGAAACCGGGTGTTTCGGAAAGTTATTCAAGTCGAAACCTTTTCAAAAACAACATTTGATGACCGAACCGAAACTCGAACCACTGATTGCCAATGGTCATAATTTTAACCAAAATATAAACGGTTCGATGAACGGGGCGGAAGCCAAATGGAGTTTGCGAAAAGCGAACTAATGTTGTCCAATAGGTCCGGCTGAAGACTATAAACTTAGCGCTTCTCGGGAGGCAACCCGAGTTCGTAGTTGTAGATTTTTGCATTTCTTTATTTTTCTTGTATTCGTGATTCTTATTTTTCATCCTTTTGTGCTTATACGTGCTTCTGCCTCTCGTTTTTAACGTCTTCTTTTCAAAATTCTGTGCAGGAAAGTCCCAGGGAACAACCTGAAGTATGAGCCGCGGCACAGTTATTGTGAGCCGCGGCACACATCGATCGCAAGGGGAGGCAAAACCGACTGTACTTTGTGCCGCGGCATGGCATAAATGAGCCGCGGCACACTTGAGCAATGAGCCGCGGCACACGGAATTTGAGCCGCGGCACACGACAAAACGAGACATAGGTAAAAGGGACTGTACCTTGTGCCGCGGCTCACTTTATCTGTGCCGCGGCACACTATGCGGAATACGAAAGGCCAGGTAGCATATAACAAGCATTCGGCCGACATTATCAGGTACGCTTCCTTTCTCCTTTGCATTCCCTCCCCAGCGCGACCGGCCGAAGAGTTCTTCACAAATTTTCTTTTCTTCCTGCGATTTTTCTTGCAATCTTCAAAAAGGTACGTTTGAATCTTTAATTCTTATTTGCTTATGGTTGATATATGGAAGTTGTTTATGCCTTGAATGATTGGAACATGCTTATTTTCCTTCAAATAGTTTTATGATTGTTAGATAAGAACATGGTAGTTTCATCGAATTTCAATGGTTGAATCAGAATATCAATGAGTAGAATGTGTTAAGTTGTTAATGATTGAATTGTATTTCTGTTTTTGGGGGTTGAATCGAGCTATAACTATGTTTATTCTTCAAGTAAAAGTGTGCCCTCAAGGTGTCCGATAAATTGCCCAAATGAAAAATTTTCTTTGAAAAAGCAATCGTTTTGAATTTTCGTGCAACGTATACTTTTTGAATTTACAGCAAGCCCAATCCTTACATCCAAGTTAAATGTTTAAGTCCAAATTCATCTTTCTCTCTCGTATGCGCTAGTGTCTTAAATTCGGAATTTCTGGTTTGATGTCCTTAGCCGCGAATAGATCATTGTTATTATTTTTGCGTAAATAAACCCTCGTGCTATACTTCTCAGGACTGATTATGGTGCGCACGAAGAAGCTGACCAAGCGTGCTAGGACCGAGTCATCCCCTACGCGAGGGGAGACCTCTCGGGGTCGGGCCGAGGCGGAGGGGCACCAATTTTCGGACCCCGAAATTCACAAAATATTCAACGAAAAGATCCGCCCACGACCACTTATTCCCGAGAGGGGTTTTACTCCAGCTCCTCAGGACGGGGAGTTGCTCACGATGATTGACGAGATGGGATGGGCCAGATTTACCGCACCTCCTGAGCCAGTAGTTATTTCGATCGTCCAGGAGTTTTACGCGGCCTTTCTGTGAAGCACATCCAGGCGGGGCATACGTTGCCATCTTTAGAGTCTCGGACTCGGAGTCGGCGTCCGAGGGGTCACGATTGATTTCTCCCATTGCTATTCGGAGGCTTTTGGGTTTCGGCGGTTGACGAGACGACTATGATCGCGTGATGACCGGCCTCACTAAGGAGGCCTTGCTTGAGACGATTGCACGGCCGTGCAGTGGGAGCGGCGAGCACGAGCTCATCCACTTTTCACTTCGAGCTCGCGCCTCGGCCATTTCGGGCGAGCACAGCTTTACTTTATTTGCGCACGCATTGACCCCACCTCCCAGATCCGTCAGCTTTTCTCTCCGCGCCGGATACTTTTGCTATCACCTCCGGCTGCGTTTCGATGTGGCCCCCATTACGGTCGATCTATCTTCCGAGTATCCAGGGGCAAGAGCGGTTGAAGCACCCTCCCTCATCTGCGCTATATGTCGGCGGTCGGTGGCGTGGTCGACGAGCCGATGCTTGCCCCACAGCCCCGATCGACCACCGCATCATATCGCACTTTGACCGGTGGGGCGGAGCGCCGGCACACGCTTCGGGCGAGGATTTTGCTCGAGGAGGCTCACGAGGATCCCAGAGCCGCTTTTGTTGACGCACGGAGAGGGCCCGCGGCCCAGCGAGCGAGGTTGGAGGAGCTGTTTGATGGGTCATGCGGGAGGATTTGAGGAGACAGAGAGGAGCCGAGAGAGGAGTTGAGGAGAGAGAGAGATGAGATGAGGAGAGAGAGAGAGAGCTGGATGGGCGCCATGCGGGAGGAAGCGTGGGCGGCGCGGGAGAGTGTTATTCTTGCCGCGAGCCGAGATGAGAGAAGCGAGCCCGCCGGGCAGTGTGGCGGCGAGGCGTCTTGCTGCGAGGATGCTTATCATCAGGAGCACCGCGCCGCATGGACGGCCCACATCATGCATCCCGACGGGCCATTTCTGCGCCCGCCGGCCACCACACCACCCTCCTCATAGACGATGCAGGCACTGGCTCTGAGCGATTGGAGGGGAGTACTTGACCTTTTACTTTTCTTGCATTTCATTTTTGTCCATTGAGGTCAATGTACGTCCTAAGTTTGGGGGGGGATTTACATTCAGTCTACATTCATTGCTGTACTCTATTTTCTTGCTGTACACTATTTCGTTGCACTTTTCTTTTCTTTGCGAAAATTTTTTTTAGATAGCCTTGCTTGCCGTAGTTTTTCTTTATTCGTGAATTTTCGTGCTTCTATTTGTGTGATACTGATGTTACGACACTGTATTTCTCTCTGAAGAAGCGGGCGAGTTCTAGTCGAGTTGTAGTCAGTTATTTCATTACGCTTAGTATTGATTAGGTCCGAAATTTTTCGTGATTGTAGAGGTCTTGGCAGATAAGAGACGATACATACGTGTTTTTAAATCCCCATCAATACGTTTGGCTACATTTTCCGGATAGTGAGTCGTACTGTTTCTGTAGTCGTGTTGGCACTTAGATTGAGTTTAGAGTCGGTCAGTTTTTCCCAAAAGTCGAGATAATGTGTTCTATGAAGGGAAGTCTAGTAACCGGGGGTATTCGCATGAACCGTTGTCTACTCTCGCGTAAAACGACGACCCCGATTAGACTAGTGATTTAGTTATTTCACATGTGCCAATGATAGGGAGCCTAGTAACCGGGGGTATTCGCGTGACCCGCTGTTTACTCTCGCGTAAAACGGCAACCTTGATTCGGACATGCGGATATTATGTATTCGAGTTGTTTCTCATTGTAGACGGGAACTTAGTAACTAGAAGCATCCATGTGCCCCATGAGTGTCTTTTACGTCAAACGGTTTCCTAATACATGAGAATGGAAGTTCCACCCTAGGATTATCCCGATGAAACATCCCGAGATCCTAACCTAGTGGTCGACTCGAATCAAATTCTTGAGCATATTTATATAAGGGGATCTTGTCAGGTTTATTTGTTATGAGACTCGTGAAAATTGTGCCTTTAGACTGTGGAACGCGACGAACTAGCTTGTTTATGTTAGCCTTTCATATTGACGGTCGATTTGACTCATGTTTTGTTAATCTTTGAGCTGAAATTTTCTTCATGAACGAGTGATTAGGACTGAATTTGATTACTTTGCGGAATCATTATTCTGAGTGCAGCTCGCTTTTATGACACTCGTATTATTTAGAGAGAATGGCAGAATAGTATTGATTAGGTTGAACACTATGAGTTGCACGATTGTTCACGACATTCTTTTATTGACTTTAATTCTTTTTGCTTGAGGACAAGCAAAGGTTTAAGTTTGGGGGTATTTGTTAGGCGTATTTTTATACGCTTATTTATCTTTATTTTGTAGTGTTTTGGTGAGTGAAATCATCTAAATGAGCTTTTAATGCTTTAATTTTGTATGATTGACAGGAAATTGAAGTCCGGGAGCTAAAACGAGGCAAAACGGGCGAAAATGGCAAAACTGGACTATGAGCCGCGGCACAAGGAATCTGAGCCGCGGCACAGGAAGACACCACCGAAGGGCGAGTAAAGTGTACTGTGCGCGGCCTGGCCAGTGAGCCGCGGCACGGAAGAATAAATTAACGCCCGGGCATTGACTTTTGGCGATGTGCGCGGCACGAGTTGATGAGCCGCGGCACACTTAGCGGGTTTTATACGTCTGCGCGGATTTTGGGCCGTTTCGAAGCCAGTTTTCGACCAACTAATACGGACGCGATTTGTGGAGGTGCTGAGCTATAAATAGGGCTTAAGACCCTAATTTAATTATCTGGGAATCATTGAATCTAATACCTTGGAGAGCTTAAGCTTGGAGACGGCAGAAGAGGAGGAAAGCAGAAGAATTCAAGGGCAGAAGGCGGGAGCTGAAGAACGGAGGAATCCGAACTTCATCTGCGTTTGAATTTTATGCTTTCGTTTATTTATTCTGTATTTTCAGTTTTTAGTATGTCAGGCTAAAGCCCTAATCTAGGGTTTTGATGAAACCTTTGTTTTGACTAATTGATTGAGATTATCCAATTTATTACCTTTTTATTGAGTTTTCCCAATTATGTTTAATGCTTGCAATTATCTGGCCAATAGTTGTATTGATTTAATCATTCACTTCGAATCGGGAGAGGAGATTTGGTGAGGAACTATTGGTGAGAACCGTTTTATTCTGTGAGATAGGAATATACTCATAGGAACTACGTGGCCTTTAGGAGATTTCATGCTTTTTGCCTATCGACGAGATAATTCACCTAGGGATAGAGTGCGTTAGTCGCCGTTAGATAAATCTATTGACCTCGGGAGAGGCGGTAGAATATATTAGCAATCTCCGCCTTCAATAAATTGGGAAAATTATTTATTGCGGATAATCGAGATAAATTCGGATAAACTAAGGTGGATTCAGAACCCTAGACTTATTCATCATTTGATTTCTTTAATTCAAGATATTGTTTTCTACTGCTTAGTATTTTAGTAATTCTTTTAGTTATTAATCCAAAAACCCTAATTCGATTGTTCGGATAAAATTGGAATACGAAAACATCGGTAGTTAGAGATTCAATCCTCGTGGGAACGATACTCTACTTATCACTTTATTACTTGTAAATGATGACGTGCACTTGCGTGTAGGAATTATCGCAACACCTTCAGAATGCGAAGGATCTTGCTTCCTGTGACACTCTTCACCTGATAAATACCATGGGAATCACGAAGAATCACACCGATCTGTAATGGCGTCAGTCCCTTCTTCGCGAACTTGCATATATGCTCCTGAACCTTGCATGTTAAACAAAATTTGCCAAAACATAAAATCAGTCAATTTACCAGTCTCTAAATGTACTTTATTAGATTTGGGATCAGAGGAGATGGTACATCTTGGGATGAGGTTTTGAGCCAGTTTGGGGGAGTTCTCTTGCATGGGAGAGCTGTAGTGGAAATACCCTTCCTGAGATAGAGGAAAAGGCATTAAATTTTACTACAATGAAAAAGAAAGGGAAAAGTTAAAAAGTTTCTTCATGACAGGTCTAGAGCACTTACCTGCTACCTCCATTCAAATTTAAAAATAATAATGAAAAGAAAATGTTAAAAACACAGCGGAGGCAATAGAGCAAAAGAGTGTCAATAAAAAAAACACATACGCTTCCAGAAAAGTAATGCAAAGTGCAAACATTGAACTAATCAAGAAGCTTGTTTCAAAAAATTAAAATGAAATAACTATAAATAACAGAATCATAAGTGAGTCTATGACCATATTCACATTTGCAGTACAGTAATTATTAAATATTATTAAAAGTTACCGAAAAATTGGTACGATAATTTCAAAAAGTTACCAAAAATTGTTTGTCTAGTTTTATCCAATTTCACACCAGCTAATCA